>VDFB02085936.1:31911-54411 GCA_007258455.2 Sequoia sempervirens
TTGGAAATGACATGTAAGAGGAAGAATACAATAAATACCACTTGAAACCAAGGCAAAGGACATGTAAGAGGTTTTAAATGCCTTGTTGGATGTACATGCTGACTTGGAATTTTTGAATTCAAATTGAGAGAATATTCCAAAAGATGCCTTGTGAGGAAAATAGGGATTTAATAAATGAATTAAATCTATTTTCATGTGCAACTTGCATTATCTAGAGGATGTGACATGAGATTAGATTAAATTAATCAAAGGTTAATTAATTTAATAGGAGATTAGATGATGTGACTTATTTGACTTAAGTTTATGGATTTATTTAAATCAGATAAGAGAGGTTTATGATTAAAGGCTAATTAAATAAAGATTTTGATTTATTTAATTAAAAAGGGATGGTGTTAGATTAAATCAAATAAGGTTTTAATTTATTTAATTTAATGGACAGACTTTAGGGATTTAATCAAATAAATTGATTATTTAATTAAATAGGGATAATTAGATTAGATGGATTGATTTAATTAACAAGAGAAATGACTTGATTCAGATAAAGTGATTTATTTAACCAAGAGAGGATACTGATGAATTTAATGAGATAAGGGAATTTGATTAAATGGTTAGACCGAGGAATGATCTAGGAAGAAACGATGTTAGTAAGTCGGGATCAGGTGCACGATGTCAATCAGTATATTTTTGATGTCTACAGATATATCTGTATGGACATTTATGTTTGTCACACATATGTATATATGTATATATCTTATACATACATACATACATACATAAATATATATATATTCTCGATTCCATAATCAAGTACATAAATAATTAATATCTTATTGATAGGGAATATGTGTACGATGTATATATACATATACACATACATGTTGCATTGTCCATTCAATAACACCATGCTCATCAGCAACCCGTTCATAAGTATCCATAGGTACGTCTACCTATGTACTCTCATGTATGTGTTCCTTAATGTGTATGGTCTATCATTGACATACATATGTGTGTGTAACACAATTCGATAAGCTACGAGATTCACTTCCTCAAGAATCTCAAAAGGTCCTACATAGCGTGGGGCTAATTTGGATGAATTTCCAAATTTTTTGGAACTCTTATGAGGTTTAACCCTCAACAACACCTTGTCACCTACTGTAAAATTTTGGGGTGCTCACTTTGAATCTACATAGCTTTTGTCTCTATCATTAGCTTCAGCTAACCTTTGCTTAACAATCCTCTCTTGTTCTTCCATTTCAGCCAACATTTTTGGCCTAACATTCAATCTATCCTCAAGTTTATCCCAACTTATAGGGGTTTGACACTTTCAACCATATAATGCTTCAAAAGGAGCTATCTTTATTGTAGAATGGTAGGAGTTGTTATAAGAAAATTTCACTAAAGGAAATTAATCTTCGCACATGTATTATTGATCCATGCAATACATTCTAAGTAGGTATTCAAGTACTTGATTCACCCTTTTTGTTTTTTACATTTATTTCTAGATGATATGTTGATCTTATAATCAGTTGAGTCCTAAGTGTAGAAAATAAGGTTTGCCAAAACCTTGAGGTGACTCATGCATCCCTATCTGAGATTATCTTATCAAGAATTCCATGCATCCTAAACACTTCTTACACAAATGTACGAGCTATAATAGGAGCTCCATCAGTTAGATTCCTAGGTATGAAATGTGCTACCTTAGTAAGCTTATCCACAACCACAAGAATGGCATTATGCTTATTCCTTGACATAGGCAATCCTTGCACAAAGTCCATACTTATGACTTGCCACTTTCTCTCTAGAATATCATGTGGGTATAACAATCTTGCAGGATGATGATGCTCCACTTTCACCCTTTGACATTCAAGGAACCTAGCCACAAATATAGCAGCACCTCCTTTCATCCCTTTTAAAAAATATAATGGCTTTACATCAGCCAACTTTTTTGTCACACCAGGGTGTCCAGAGTATGGTGCTTCATGAACTTCTTTCCATACCATATTTCTTAAGTTCTCTGATTCAGGTAAGGTTCAAAATGAAGTCCTTCATACCTTGCATCTTGCGGATTGCTTGTGAGTGCTTTCTTATCTTTCATATAGTACTCATCTTCTTTACATTTCTATAATACTTTACCTTTAAAGTCGGTTTGAATTGTCACTATTAAAGCTAGAATGCCCCGCCGCGATAGCCCCAAAGGATAACTATAGAACTTACAGTAAAAGCACAATAATTTTTTTTTGAAATAAGAACAATACATAAGATGAACATGGACAACCAACACATACTTTGCAGATAAACATATACATCATAAACTGCATCCTCTGGGGTACATGTGACAACATTACTAACGTAAACTCATAACAAGATGATATTTAAAGTTCTAACTACAAGTATCCCACTTAACCATTATATAGAGTTACTAATCGACAATCAAACATCCACAACATAATATATATAAAACCATCCATCACATCTATGAACATAATTACAAATATTTCCACACCATTAAGAATTGCACACCATGAAATGAAATCTCATAATAGTACCAAGCATCAATATATATTTCAAGCATGATAAGCATCCAACAAAGATCATAAATTAAGGTCAAAGATTACATTCATTACAATGATAATAAAACTTACATTGTACAAGAGTGATAGTGATACAAAAGTGTTCCCCAACAAGAATGGGAACAATACAATAAGATAGAATGATACAACTGGAAAGGTGAATACAAAGTAACAAGACTGGCTCTGAGTTGGGTACAATTCTGGAGATGCTGCAAGCAGCACAATTTGCATATCTTGATCCTCAGCTGGGGACCCAATGGGGTGCATAGCACGTTCCACCCAACCACGTGGACCCAAAAGTCCACCCCCCGTGCTAGGAGTTGACAAGAAAGATCCCCATACCACAATCCAAAACAATCAAACAAACCAATAGCAAACCAGACTCCACAACAAGGATATCATCAACATAAGATAATGAACCACAACATTGCCATCACTTAGCCAAAGCAAAATAATGAAAAGTCTAACATAACCAAATGTCAAGATTATAGCTCAACACTAAATAACCATAAGAGGTTCCAATAACAATAGGATCCAAGCCTTCAAATTAAATTACAATATCAACCAACAATAAATATCAAGGGCACCTTTCATTAACATCAATCAAGTTGCCATGAGGCATGTGAACCAATAGCAAACCAGACTCCACAACAAGGATAACATCAACATAAGATAACGAACCACAACATTGCCATCACTTATCCAAAGAAAAATAATGAAAATTCCAACATAACCAAATGTCAAGATTATAGCTCAACACTAAATAACCATAAGAGGTGCAACAAACAATAGGATCCAAGCCTTCAAATTAAATTGCAATATCAGCCAACAATAATATCAAGGGAACCTTTTATTAACATCAATCAAGTTTCCATGAGGCATGTATGTAACACTAAAAGATAGAACTTGGAGGCTTCAACAACAATCACCAAGAACCAATTGCCTCAACAACATCAACAATTCAAACAACACTCCCAAAGGCAACCAAACAAGGGAAAATAAATGGGTATTGTAGGAGAGTTTCATCTCATGGCCTAACATGGATTATCCAGGCAACCTATCACAAGGTACTGGCCTCCATCTATGGTTATCCAGGAAGCCTATCTCAAGGCACTGCTCCATAGGGTAACTCATGCGGGACCACTTACCTTTCGTGAGGACAAGGCAGCGATCTTACCAACCAGGTCTTCTCACCCCATCCTTAGCCTGTGAAAGCACTAAGGGTATGGGTGAGGCTCATAATTAATATTGTTTAGTGTTTATCTACCCAACCTACTAGTTAATTAATTACATTATCACTTGATTAAGAAACTCTTCCATGGGTTATCCAAACAGCCCCTTTGTGCGCCGGCCCCCATGAAGAGCCACTCTCCCTACGAGTACCAAATCAAAACATACAAGCAAGGGGTGTACCTTAGCTCACATAAAAATCAAGTGTGCATAACTCACAACATGTGAGGCAAGAACCATCTCGCAAAATATTCCATATTACTAAGGAAGAACAAGGAGGTACCACCCACCACATCAAAGGTCAACGCCATAGTATAAGGTAATACCCAAAAGCTCAAAATCCAAAATAAGATCAATAAATCACAACGGTCCAACCGTAGAACATCATTATAAATCAAATTTCTCCATTGCCTCTGGAAGCATAAAATATCAAAAAACAACTTCCACTGAAGGGTAATTCAAACTCTTGGGTTCCCAACCATCTCAAAATATGACTACCAAAAGTCATCATATAAAGTCTTCTTATTTCCAAAATTAGCACAAGAGAAAGACTCACATTAGGGCCCACAAAATGACTATATGAAATCCACAATCACACAACGACGAGAGTAGAGTAAGTGTGGCAACAACATGATGAGATCTTCAAGCTCACTCAAATCTAACAAAATCAACTCATTACAAAATTAATCGCAAAGATCAAAATCTTCACAATAACCTTTTTGGGCACAAACGGGCTCCTTCTATACAAGGAATTAATCAGAATCAAATATAAATCAAGATCCACCATAATAACAAAAATAAAACATAGAGTTCCAAACATTGAAACAATACCCAACCAACAACAAGGTTTTCGGTTCAAGCAACCCTTACATAATCAATTCAATACAAAATCAACCACAAGTAAATTAGCCAATAGGACATCCAAGGGAGACCTCAATTTTCTCCACAAACAATGCCCTAGCAAGCTAATATTATGACTAATAAACAACTTAAACACAACCAATAAACATCAACAAGCAATACATCCAATAGTGACATTATTTTCATATTTACTAAAATTCCTTATTTATCCACCAATGTACCATAACTATGGAAAAACCTTCACAACTCATGTACTGATACGAATAAATCTAACAATTGAAACAACTCAAATATCCCAACATAAAAACAAGTCAAACCTTAAAATCTAAGGACAAAAAATGCTTACCCTAACATATATCATCTATTTACAATTCACATTAACATTATGAATGCCTTTATCAACACTTATTATCAATATTAATAATATTAAAATTAATCTTATTAATAATATCAATATTAATATTAATATTGAGTTAACAAATATAGTACAGACATTAATACTAAAATAATTTACCTTTTATATATACATAAATATTTATATAACTTATAAACCTCATGTGATCCCACTTCATTTTAATATTTAACTCCTTTTTATTATACTCATTTTAACTTTCTTACTAGAGATAATTATTTAGATTTCTTACCTTTCTTCTCTTATTATTTTTTTTAATAGCTTATCTTTGAATGACTTTATTATCCATATATACATGGCATATATTAACTAAGCCATATCTCCTTTAATATTAGTCCTTTGTTTATTTTCTATCTTAATTTCTTCTCTTACATGTAAGGGGTCATTTTATTAGTCTAAGAATATGAAAGTCTTTTTTTTTTTATTAAAGAAGCCAATACCATGCCCAAAAATTCTAAGACATGGGCGTAATCATCAAACCTGACAAGTTTGTATCAAATCTTTTGGTAGAGAGCTGTCTATTTTCTTTTATTTTTATGACAGAGTAGGGAAATGTGCAGCAGAGAACATAATCCTCTACAACTGTCAGGGGTATTTAATATGCTCACCATGAAAAGGAGTTGTAGTCACCTACAGAGAAGTTGAGAAAGAGGAGCTTACAGACCTATCACAAAAGAAATAATGCTCTAGAGAAATTCCTAAAATCAACTAATTCTGAACATTCACTTTAGTCCTATCCATACGCATTTTCTCTTCCTAGAAGCAAAATAGAAGAAAAGAAAATTACTAAGTAAGGTCATGTTTGTTTTGATGAGACATGGGAAATGTTCAAATATGAAAATTAGTTTTGGCAGACATAAAGCTCCATTTTACAACCTACACGAACATCCTACAGCTCGCACCCCAAAGTAAGATTTAGAACAAGGCGTGTATGAGAAATGTGGAAGCATAACAAGATTTTGTTAAAGTTTAATGTTGTTGGTTCCCAGATAGGCGTGTATGAGAAATGTGGAAGCATAACAAGGCACCTGAACTGTTTGATGGAATGCCTCAAAGGAATGTGACTCAAGGAATGAAAAGATGGCAGTATAAGCACAAAATGGATTTGTTTGAAGGCTTTAGGAATTTTCTAGGCAAATGCAAATCAGCAGATGTAAAGCCAATTTCTGCAACCTTTACCAGCACCCTCTCTCTACCTACGCCGAAAGAGAGGGGTGATTTAACCCTTTAAACTTCCTACTATGTTCAAAAGCAACAACTGAGACAGGTTGACAATGGGATCAGAGAGATTATTTAAACCTCTACGACATTCTATTTTCAATTACTGCATATGTGACAGGTTGCCAAAAGAATCAGGGGTGTTATTTAAACTTTTCCCACCCTTTTATGTATGAGTGTTGCATCTGCGATAGATTGCTAACAGAATCATGGAGGTCATTTAAACTTTTAAACTTCCTATTTTATTCAAGTGTTGTGGCTGAGACAGGTAGTAAATGGAATCAGGGATGTTATTTAAACCTTTAAAATTTTCTATTTTGCTCAAGTGTGATGGCTGGGACCAGTTGACAATGAAATCAGAGAGATTATTAAAACCTCTACAACATTCTATGTTCAAGTGTTGCTACTGTGACAGGTTGCAAATGGCATCAGGGACATTATTTAAATTTATGCACCCTCCAAAGTATGATTCTACAGTTGCGATAGATTGCCAAGGTTGCAAGATGAACACAAAGTAGATTTGCATGCAAAATGTCGAACCTAGACAAGGCACACAACTTTTTGCTAGAATGCCTCAAATGGATGTCTTGTCATGGCAGAAATGATTGCAGGAACGGACATAATGGATTGATAAAGGAAGGCAAAATAAACTTTCAAGCAAATGAAATCGGCAGGTGCTAAGTCAAATTTCACGCCCCTTCCCAACATCAGTGCAAGTACAGGATGAAGGATGCCATAATGTTAAATCCTGAAATGAAAAAAAATCCTAAATGTGTGCTTTTTTTTGAATCTTGGCCGTATTTTTTCCTTTTAATAAACATACTCTAAAAATTTCGTCAAAGCCTTATTTTTAGGCTGCAAATACGCCAAAATGGGAAAGTGAAATGTAATACCATAGGGAAAGAGTTTGGAGTGGCAACACCATTTCCAGCGCCTCAGCCTCTTATGCCAGCATCTTCTCTGAAAATTGAGATCCTCCTCCCCTGCAAAATGGGAGCTTAGGAACAAAATATGGGCCTCCCCTCAGAAATGTGCGCTCCCCCCAAAGTGCCACCCACCTGGCTCTTTTCAAGAAGAATACCACGTAAATAAGCATGCAAAAATGTGGATGTACAGACAAGGCGCATGTGTTGAAGATAGAATGCCTCAAACCAATGTGGTCTCCACTCCACGCAACAACTGCAACATATGCATAAAAATAGATTTTATTTTATTTATTTTTATTATTATTATTATTACTTTCACTTTCTCCTCTAAAGGTAATGTGAGTATTAAATTATTTGCTATATATTAAATTTGACATTGCCTTTGCTAATTTAAATTTAGCTTTATTGTAATTAGTTTATTTACAATATAAATTAGATTAAATTACTGAAATTTAAATTTAAATAATACAAATAAAAAATTTAGAATAATCAGAAGGAGATGAATTAACATACTATACATATATATACATATATTTTAATATATCAGATCTTTGAGTGATTAATGTTTGTTATTTATAAATACTAGCATAGTTCATGATTCAATTACTTGTGGTTCAATTAATTTAACCACATAAGAGCATGTGATTGATTAATTTATTTAAATGATCAATTTTACACTTGGTTCTCGTCATGCATTCCTTAATTATTACATACAAGTATATATCTTATCATTAGGATTGTCACATTATCTATGTATATACACTAGTATATAGATGAAACAAAGCGTAAGAACATATATAAACATCCAATCATAAAAATTCATGAAATAGTATAAGATCGACTCTATAACATGTCCTACAATGTTCCTAAAACAAAATATTATGCATGACTCATTTAGAGGGTGGAGGTTTGAAGGATCTCTCTCATATCTAATTCTCTATATATCTAGTCAAATTGGGAGATCATGTATTATATCTAGATTTCAATTAACCAATTAATTTGAATAAAAAACAACAAGACCTTACAAGTCGCAAATAAGAAACTTACTCATACAACATGAAGGACCAAAAGTGGAGGGGTGCTACAGAAGCAATATGACATCTTCGACTCAAGGCATTAGCAACTCGATTTTCTTTTCCTTTGATGTAACTGATATTGAAGTCATAATCAGATATTAACTCCAACCATCTTCTTTTCCTTTCATTCATATTAGGTTGGGTAAATAGATGTTTCAAACCATGGTGATCAGTTTTCATCTCAAAGGGTTTCCCTAACAAGTAATTCCTCCACATTTGCAATGTGTGAACCATGGCTGCTAACTCTAAATCATGCAATGGATAATTTTTCTCATAAGGTTTCATCTTCCTTGATTCATAAGAAATTACTTTCCCTTCTTGCATTAAAACACCTCCTAAGCCCTCTCCTAATGCATCTATGATAACAATGAAGTCCCTTCAAGATCTGGTACTTTCAAAATCGGTGCAGTAGTTAACTTCTCTTTGAGTAGGTCAAATGCTACTTGGCACTTCTCTATCCATTCAAACATCTTCCCTTTCTTCTACAAAGAAGTAATTGGAAAGGATATCTCAGAGAATTTTGCAAAAAACTTTCTATAATATCCCGCCAATACCATAAAACTTCTTACCTCAGAGACATTTTTGGGCAATGGCCATTCTAGCACTGCCTTAATCTTAGTTGGATCAACTGAGATACCATCTGCTGAGATCACATGTCCAAGATAATACACTCTCTTCTAAAAGAAGGTACAGTTAGAGAGTTTTCCATATAACTTATGTTCCCTTAGTCATTTTAGAACTATCTCTAAATATCTACAATAATCCTCCTCATTCCTTGAATAAATCAGGATATCATCTAGGAAAATCAAGACAAACTTATCTAGGAAATCCCTAAATATGTTGTTCATCAGGTTCATAAATGTTGCAGGTGCATTAGTTAGACCAAAGGGCAGAACTGTAAAATCATAATGTCCATATCTAGTTTTGAATGTAGTCTTAAAGATGTCCTCATATTTAATTTTCAACTAGTGATATCCAGATTGTGAATCAATCTTATAAAATACACCAGCTCCCCTCATTTGATCAAATAGATCATCAATGTGTGGTAATGAATACTTGTTCTTTACCATAGCTTTTTCAAGCATGTGATAATCTATGTACAAACGCAAAGTACTATCCCTCTTTTTCATAAAGATTAATGGAGCTCCCCAAGGTGATACACTTGGTCTTATCAACCCCTTAGATAACAATTCATCTAGTTGTGCCATAAGCTCCATTAGCTCAGTTGTTTTCATTCTATAGGGAACTTTGGAAACAAGTTTGGACCTTGGTGTACTATATTAATAGAGAAGTCAAATATCCTTTTCAGTGATAGTCCAAGTAGTTCATCTGGAAACACATCTGAAAACTTCTGCAATATAGGATATCTTCCCATATTTGTCACTCCATTTTCCTCCATTTCACCTTCTTCTATCTCTTGGAAGCTCTGTGGTCCAAAGTTCTCAAGATCTTCTTGAGAATTAGATCCCTTATAATCTTCAAGCTTTTCCATCTTGACTGTAAAGAGCTTGCATCCCTTCTTCTTAGCCTTAAGAAATTGCATTGCAGAGATTTGACACAGTTTGACCTCCTTAGGTATCCCTTGTAGCATCACTTGATTACCAAAATCATCCAAACATTCTACTATTTTGGAATGGCAGTCTACCTTGGCTTTATGTCTCCACAACTAGTTTGTGCGTGAGATAACATCATAGGATCCTAAGGTTGCTACATAAAGGTTTACCTCCATAGAAAAACAAGATAGCTCAATCCTAGCTTCAAAAAAAAATTGTTCTATAGTTGCTTTTGTTTGGTTTGCATATTCTACAACCAAAGACTTTGCCATATAATCAGCTTTCTTAGATATTTTCTTAGCTATTCTAGGTGAAATGAAATTTTTAGTTGCTCCAGTATCTATAAGTATGGACATGGGTAAACCAAACAAAATACTTGGAGTCTCTATTGGAGTCACTTGATACTCCACTTGGTGATCATCCAAGGCAGCATGAATCTTTTGTTGGAATGTCGCTTGTTGGGTGGGAATTGGGTTACCATAAGATCATGACCTAGAAGACTTATTGGGACATTGACTAGCATAGTGGTCTCCCCCACATGTGAAGCATCTAGTAACTGGTCCTTTCTTCCTTGCGAGTTCTCCAAATTTATTAGCATTTCCACCAGCATTATTAGTATTCCCACCATTGGAACTATTCCTCTTGTGTTTTCTTCTTGATTCTTTCCCACTATTTCAAGGTCCTTTTTCCCCTTGTTTCTGCAAATCTTTCACAACTTCAAACTTCTTTGGAGTTAGTTTGACTTGAGCTCCCAAAATCTTCTTACGATTTCTATTTTCCTGGTAGATGGAGATAGCTTTGACCTTCTACTCTTGCTTAACCGCTTTCTCATACACAAGATCCATAGTGGTTGGACCGTGAACATCTACCTCTCCTCTAATCTGGCTATTGAGCCCCATGATGAATTTCCTTATGTGAAAACATTCATCCTTTTGCTACATTGGAACATAATGTAACAGATGGATACAAACTTTTCCCAATACTCATTAACCGAAATTTCACCTTATCTCAAATTCTACAAATCTGTGAGTTTCTTGTCAAAATAGAGTTGAGGTAACCAGATATTTTCCAAAAAAAATCAACGAACTCACTCCATGTCAATTCCAATGAGATAATATTGAGTTCCATTTTCTTATTCATCCACCAGTTAGAGGCTTCTCTTGCTAACTGGTAAGCTCCCCATGTTGCTTTTGTGACTTTAGAATAATTTTGAATTTTGAAATATTTCTCCATTTGGACCAACCATACCTCAGCTTCATCTCCATTGGCTCTTCCTTCAAACATGGGTGGGGTTATTTTCTTCATATCTCTAGAAAGTTTAGAATTCATTCGCTTCCTATTAGTTTCCTCAGATAGAGAAGGTGATTTCTCTTTCTCATGATCGTGAGTTTGATCATGTTCATGAGAATAATTTTCTCCCTCATCCTCATTGTTTGGAACTTCCTTCTCTACTCTATCCTTTACCCTTATTTCTTGCTCTAGGTTTCCCAACCTTTCCAAGATTTGATCCAGTCTAGCTTGAACTCCTACTAGTCCTTTCCCATCTTCTTGGCTTTCACCAAGATTGGTCTGTGTTCTCACCATCTTTGCAAGAATGGATTATACTTGAAGGTTCATCCATATTAGATTCAATAATATTATCATTATCTTCTGGAAAACATTTAAATGAGAATTCATTCGCACATAAGGAATTCCACATAAGATTTAAACACAAGCTTTTGATAAACACATGATTTTATTATTCACAAGGATCTCAATATCCTTTAGATTACATAGAGTGACTATCCAGATAGTCAAGTAGAGAGTATCGCTCAGATTCACTCTCTGACACATAACTCAATGGGGTATACCCTATAGAGTTTTTTCATCTCATATTTGTTCATATCTATCCCAAAATGGAAAGTAACCATTGGATTTTTCATCGGATACATAGTTGTGGGGGACATAACCCTTCGATTCATTACTCAAGGAAATTACAATCACTTATGACATAGGAAGGACTGTAGGGTCTCTAAGTATGAATGCAAGGTTGACACTTCCTTCCGAAGGCATATCCCTGGAAAGTGATAAAGAATTAGACTTCGGTGGTCAGAATGGAGGTAGATAGTTTAATTAGGCTCCCATCTTCATCTTTCTATTTACATCACTAATCTGAGAAAGAGCATGACTGAAGGTTTCAGTGTTGCATAACCAGATGGAATTGTCATAGTTGGTACCCTCAATTGTACGAACAATGGCCTATCTTTCCTTCCTGGCTTTTAGGTAGCACTCATTCCCTATTACTGACTTTCTTGTAGTTAACCTGAGATGCACCATCCTAGCACAAGAATTTACAAACATTAGATAATTTTGAATGGAAATTATGATGACCTCATAGGTTCCAAAGCTAAACCTAGTAGCTCTAATACCAAATGTAACATGTCAATCGTTCACTCAAGTAAAATTTCCTAAGTTTTCAATTTCAAGTAAATAAACTAGATGTAACTTAACCATTTCCATAAAAATCTTATTTTCTTAATAGAGAACAAATGAACATAGATGTCATAATAATAACCAACATTGATAACATTTTCAAAATAATATTCCATATATTACAATATTTCCAAGATTGTGTAGCAAGTACATACATAGCTCAACCGAGCTTCAAAGTAATAGATATAGATGGTCTAGGAATATCATTTCAAATATTGGTCTTATGTCGCCTGCTGAGGAGGAGAAGCATCACTCAAGCACTTTTCTTCCAACCATGGAATCAAATGTGATTCCTAGCACATCTATCATATGATAAATGGCCCTACCCTTCGATAAAGATATTGGTGGAGTAACCTCGTAATGACAACCATTATGAGCTTAGTGTTGTGTCCTACATGACTAGAACTTGTAAACCCTACAATCCTAAATTAGCATGCATAAACGGATCATAGTGAACTGATAGTGGAGCCAAAGGAAATCACACTACTTTGGCTAAAGTATTCTCACTCAGTACTTCGAGTGACAATCATCCTACTTACATACACTACTCAAGCTCGAATTGACTTTAGGCCATTATAAACTATGGATAGGTATTTCCTTCTATGGATAGTCTTTAACCCTAGAAACAACCTAATTCTCATTCCCATAAATTTAATGGTACTTCTACCCACAAAGCATAAATACAAGTTACCCTCCCTTCAATGGATAATCAAATCCCAGGTGTAACTTACAAGATACCTAATATAATCAAATAACTTTGCAATGATTAACCCTTAAGCTATCCTTGTTTAATCATTCCTAGTATACTTATACTAAAGATAAACAATACCTCATATGGAGTAAATACAAACACTTTCATAGAAAAGCATAAAGCAGCTTCTTTTCATTTCCAAAGCAAATGCTACGATTCCCTAATGCTAGTATTCTCAAGTAATTCCAAATCAAAGCAATCAAGACTCATTCTTTCATAATAAAAGACAATTAAAAGAAGACTAGATCCTCATGCCTGTAATACGCTTGATCCAATTGACTGTCTTGATGCATAGCCTTCCAATGAAAACTTGCTAGCCTTCACTTTTCTACTCAAATAAATACTTCACTATATCCTCTTACACATGATAACTCTATGCTCTCACAAAGTAACTCTTAGCTCTCACAAAATATAACTCTAAGAATATTTTTAGCAGAATAAACTTGCAGAATTATGCATCCCAAATGAAAGAACTAGCTCGTCTATTTATACAAGAAATTGAGACATTAAAGCCTAAAGAAAAGGCATGCCAGTTGATAGCTCTAAATCATGCAAGTCGACTCATCTCTCATAGCAAAAAGGTGACATAAATCTACATGAAAACTTAGCTTGGTATCTCCAGATCAACCTCCTTTGCTTGACAACAAATTAAGACTATTTAAAATATGCACATACTTAAGGAATGGGAATCAAATTGCTAACATGAAAGAATTTTGTAGAGACAAAGCATTCATAAAATGGTGCCAAGTTGCAACATTTTACCTATTCCTTTGGTGTGGTTTATACAAAGAAACGGTCCTTAGTTATCAGGCAACACATATTCATGGTTGACTTTGTCATAGTCTCTTTATTCAACAAAGGAGGATGATTTGACTCATTTAAATAGCATTCAACTATGCTTTGACATGTCACATTTTATTGTTGTTTGTTATTTCCTTTTAACATGTGTTCAAAACACTTTACACAGCAAGCTTTAATATTTCCATCACCTTACATCTTTTGGATAAAAACATTCTAATATAAATTAATGCGCTATTACATATTAGCGATTCATTTTGTTATGGTATCGACCATGGCTTCTAACTTCATACAGGCCTTTATCAAATACCAAACATATGTATTAAACAAATATTTTTGTCACCTCTTTCTTACACTCCTAGGGTTTTGCACCTAAAAGGAGAGAGACAAAGATCAACACTTCATTCAAGAACAAACTCTTGAGATTCCAATGCAAAGCAGATTGAAATCTAACTAAGGGAGAGTTCTAGGGAAATAATAACAACAAATGAGGGTTCACCACCAAGTGTAAACTTGGAAAATGCAAAATGTTTGAAAACATAGTGTAGTATGCAAACATATACTAAATGACCTAGAAATGATTATGAAACAAAACAAAAAACTGTAAAATTGAATGTGTGAAACTGGAAATGTGTTGAAAACTAAAATGAGGATGGGAAATGATGTTGATTCTAAAATTTTGACCTACTGGGACTCATACGCCAATCTGGGCGACTTAGTCCCAAATTTGGAAAACTGTTTTGGAGCCCGTTTTAGCCAAATGGGTAACTGAATCTACAAAAATCTCAAAAAAATGTACAGTGGGACTCATACACCACTAATGGCATATGATTCCACTTTGGCTTTTTTGAAAATCTGAAAGTGGAAAAGGAAGCTCTCGATCTACTCTTTTTGTTCCTCCAGTTGTTCGAATCCGAAACTATGATTTTCAGCACTGTAAGTGACTTTTTGTGTAGATTTTGACCTAGCCAACAAGGAGATTTCTTCAACAAGTTTGCAACCTATTCTTCAATTACCTCTAAGCCTTCAAGGTACCTAAATTTGCAACCACACAAAGAAGGAGAGAGAAATATTGAATGTTAGGGAATAGGGGTTTGCCTTGGTCAAACCCCTTTTAGGTAATTAAACCAAATGAAGAAATAGGATGAAGCATGAACATGAAATGAAGGAATTAGAAACTTTCCATGATGATAGATCTTGAATTTTTGCAACAATGGATGAATAATCTACTCTTGAATGCCTTAGATAACTATCTTGATGACTTATAATGCTAAAACCCTAGCTTCCTTGACTTGAGATGGATGATGAATGATGAATGAATAATGAATGAATTATGAATTGGGTTTTAAAAGCTTGTTTATATAGGAAATACACCTAAAATTCTAGTTAATTTGATCCCCAAGGCCGACATGGAGGAAAATTAAACTTAAAACCCAATTTTTCCCGCTTAAACCTCGAAAATAGCCCAAATGGGAGTAATTTGCCAAGTAAGCCACTTAGTCCCACTTGGATGGGACTCATTCACCCAAAGTGGTGAATGGGTCCCACAGGGGCTCTTTTTCCAACTGGGATGTCGGGGAGTGAAGAAATCAGGTTCATATGTTGAGCTAGTTGAGTTTTTTATTAAATTAAGCCTCAGGATGCACAATATGGGGTCATTGGGGGATATTAATGATGATGTAAAGAATAATTAGGGATAGGGACACAAAATTCAATGTGAAAGTGTGATTAAATATGCTTTACAACACTAAAATGAGGTCCACATAGCCTAGAAAGGCATAACATCCAATGTGACTGTGTAAAACATATTACAACACTAGATTAAAATTAGGTTTAATTTACAAGCCTTCTAGATTAATGTGAGAATGCAATTAAACACATTTTACAATATTGAATTAAGGGAAAGATAGGTCCATTAGGCTTAAATGCTTAATAAAAGTCTAGAAAGGTGTGAAAGTCATTCACAACACTTTACAACATTTTTACAAGACATCGATAAATGTGTTTTATTTAGTTTGCAAGGGTCCAAGACCAATATGGATGTGTAAAACACCTCAAAACACTAAATCAAGGTGAAATTAGGTTCAATTTGTCATTAATTATTCCCAAATAAAGCAAGAAATATTTTTTTCTATGCTATATTTAGCCCCCACTTTAGTGAGAGGATGAACTTGCTTCAAACTCACACTAAAGTAGACATTCAAGAGGGGTCCAATCATACCAATGTGGATGAAAAAGGATGAAAAAGATCAAAGGAGGTTGTGCAAGCCCCCAGGATCCAAGATCCTATGTCAAACCTACACAGGCACAAAGGGACACACACAAGGTGAATGACTTACAACAAATTAAGATACGCAATCATGCAATGGTGATAACTTAGAAGGAAGAGAAGTATGAATGAGTAGAAATAAAAAGGTGGATCAAGCTTCGATTGTTTGTCCAATAATGTTGTTGATCAGATCTAAGTTATTTCTCTAAAAATGCATACACACTCTGAGGCGACAAAACTCTTTGTTGTTTGTCGGGTGAGAAGTCCTAAAAGGTGAGAAAATACACTTATGGTTGTTATGTACTCACACACATGCAAGTGGCTATGGGGAAATTCATGCCTCAGATTGGGCTTCCCACTTGAACCATACCAAAGTTATACTTCTTGATAACTTTAATAAGGCACCACAGAAAAAAGATCTTCGAGCTCCATGAGGCAAGCAAAATTTTGTATGCTTGAAACTCATAGACATTGTAAATGCAAAATGGTGCAAGGAATGTTCAAAGGGATTTTTCTTAGTTCGTGCAAGGTCTCATCTTAGGGAACATTGTGTCTAATGTCTCCAAGAGAGGATAAGTTTAAATGGTCTCATCTTGTTTCCAAGAGAGGACAAGTGCAAGGTCTCATCCTGGGCAACATTGTACCTAATGTTTCCAAGAGAGGAAATCACAAGAACAAAGAAAATCACACAATGAAATATGAGTGTCGTTGTATGCCCCCACTTTAAAGCAGTTGCTAACACCATTGTACTATGAGAAATTGCTTTAAAGTAGAGGAAGAAAACATGAGAGCTTACTCAAAAATCCCAATGCCAAGTCATATGTTTCCTATATGTTACGTCATGAAAAAGGTAGTATGTCACATGCAAGCCAACTTAAGGCATGTCGTCCACATCCCAAGCTTTCTTTTATATGTTCATGAAAGGCTAATGACTAGCCAAAAGAGGCAATGAAAAGTGACATACGAGGACAAGGCTACTTAACCCCTTGCCCCCACTTAGTGCAGGACAAGGATGAGCCAAAATAATTGATGAGATGCATGCTAGAGTGAAAATCAGTATCAATTAGAGGAATTAGGTGCCCCCACATAAGGAAGAGCACCAAACTCCTTAAGATGTTGGATTTTACTACTCAAAGCCTTACATTCTTTAGTAGCATGACCATGAGATCTATGATATGTGCAAAATGAAGTTTTTGTAATAAAATTTATTTTGAGTTTTTGGAGGGAGAGATATCAAGTGATCTTGGAGAAGTCTTGATAAGATACCCTCTTGATCAATGGTAAATTTTCCTTAATTATGCAACAAATATTTCTCTTGTTGAGAACAAGATGTCATATCTACGCAAGACTCTTTAGATTGTGAGATTTTGTTCTCTCTTGTATAGGAGGGTGTAAAATATAATGAATTCAAATCATTAGTGTTTTGCGAGATGACATTGACATTAAGCAAAGATTTCTTTGTTTGTTTCATTGCTTGCAAAGGATAAAGATCACTAGTGTCTATCAGTTCAGGATGCATTACTATTAAAGTCAGCTTAGAAAATCTTTTGTGATAGTGTTGATGTTAAGTGAAGGTTTGTCTATTGCTATCAAAGGACAATAACCAAGATGACCATGAATTGTTTCTTGCATGTTAGGATCGATGGGGACATGGATACCTTTTTCTCTAGCACCACATCCTTTTCCACTATATCCAAGTTGTTTCATAAGTTCACAACCTTTTCCATAAAGCCTTTTTATTGCTTTTGGATCTAGTGGTTGTTCATTGTTGAGTTCAAATTTTGTTGTGCAATTTGGTGTCTTATGTTTGGAAGTCATGGAGGCAGATGCTTTCGAAGGGTCATTTGTATTTTGTGTTGACATTACTGCTTTTTCTTGTCCCTTTTCAGAGTCTTTGTGTATGATCTTGTATTCACCCATGAATGTATGTTTGAAATCTACGGAACCCCAATCATCTTCTAATAGATTCATGACTTGTTCAATATGTTGTTTGTCTTTTTGTTGGATAGGGTCCACTTGCATAGTTGGTGGAAATGTGTTTAAATTATTCTCTTTGTTTTTCTCAATGTTCAAACAACTATTTGGGTCGAGGTCAGCTTCAATTATGTGCACTTTATTGTTGTAAATGTATCTAATTTTATGATGAAGAGTAGAAGACATGCCATTCATTGCATGAATTCATGGTCTACCTAAAATGAGATTATATGAAAGATCATTAGACATAACATGGATTAGTGTTTCCAATGTAGTCATCCCAATTGTAATAGGCAAAGTGATCACACCAAGCGGTTGTTTTCCTACATTTTCAAATCCATGGATAGACAAAGAATCAGGTTGAATTTTTTATTTATCCACATGTAGCCTATCCAAAATATTTACACTACACACATTAAGGGATGAGCCATTGTCAACAAGGGTTCACTTTATCCCTATTATTTTGTATTGAGATATTATTATGAAAGCAACATTTCTTTTTGCACTTCTAAAAGGGGGAGTTCACTTTGGTGGAAAACAATGTCAGCATTCAATCCTTGAATTAGGGCTGCTATGTCATTCAGTTGCTCATTAGAAGGGATAGGAACTTGTTGTAAGGTCATTTGAAGCATATTCTGATAGTTAGGTGAATTCTGAATTAAATCCCATAGGGATATCTTTGTAGGAGTATTCTTCAATTGTTCAAAAAGATCATACTCCTTAGTATGCAAAGTTAATCGAGGAGCACTAGGAAAAATGGGATTAGGAAAAGGTAATGGTGTTGGGGTGGGTTGTTGTGATTGCATATTATTTCTAGTGTTATATGTATGAGCAACGGTATTATGACTCAGTTGTTGCGACACATTATTCTTAGGTGGGTAAAGGATAAGTTTAGGTTTGTGTGATGGTGGGTAAAGTATTAGAGGATTCTTAGGATATCCCATGGGATATGTAGGAGTTCCAATAGTCAAGGGTGTTCTAATGGAAACTTGCGCATTCATAACCTTAGCGGTCTTGGTTTGATGTATCTCTAATAAAGGGAAATCTAGAATCACCTTTTCATTGTTATCTAAGGGAGTCACTTGATGTTACTATTTTTTTTTATTAGATAAGCAGGGAAGGGCCCTGATCCCATAGAATAGATACAGACCAAAAAAAGTAGAGAGAGGTGAGAAACAACACCACCTTAAAACCAAAAAACAACATCAAATTTGGTACGCAAGCCCAAATTTAATAGAATAACCAAGGTCTAGCCATTATCAATCAAAAAAATAATTTTTTTACCAACATGCTTTAAACTACGAAGACCATTAATAAGATCGACAGTATTCTAGGTGGTATTTTACCATAACCTAAGGAAGATAACATAACAGTCCCAGATATTATAAAAGGCCAAAAAAACCCATCAAAAAATTGCAAAGCACAAGCCATTAGTTGGCTTTCTTAAGCAGGTCCCCATACTCTCCCATGAGAGCAATGTATTCATGCTAGTCAGGGCCCTCAATTTCATCAAGTAGCTTCAGGGTATCAATTTCCCCCTATTTTTTCAATTTCCTAGTTAGCTTGGTTTCACCAGAAGTCGCACCAAGCATTGCTCTTCTCATCAACCTGTTAGTTACTCTCATGAGAGTAACTAACACCTTCTCCATATCTTCAAATTAAACCTGCAAGAAATTTAGTCTACTTTTTAAAAACTCAATACCTAAATCCTTGACTTTGCTCTCCATACCATAGAGATCAACATCCTACTCTTTCCCGACCTCGAACTTTCTCTCAGAAGGCTCCACTTGCTCCTCCTCTTCCTCCTCTTTTTCCTCCTTCGAACTATCCTCCCCCATCTCATAGGAAGTGTCCTCAAAGTCGAAGTCCTCAAACTCTTCCTCTTCATGCGCTTCAAAATCTTCATACCCTAGTTTCTCCTCATTAGCTGACACTTTTTGTTTTCCTTTTTTCTCTTTCGAGGCCGCCTTCGCCAACTAAACTGACCTTCTTCCTCACATTGCTACCACTCCCTTTCCCTTGAATAATTTCTTTCTCCTCCTCCATTTAATTCCCTTCCTCAAAGATATGAATTACATCTCTATTGTTGCCAGTGTCTTGCACCATGATATTCTCCCGAGGAGGAGAGTTTTTAGGAGAACTACAAATCAAATGTGTTGGACATTCATGCATTGGTTCTTCTAAAATGACTTCATCACAAGTAGGAGAATGATCAATGGTTGAATGATTGTGCTCAATAAGGATCTCCTTAGGTGAAGAGGGACAATTAAGATTCTCATGACTCTCATTGGTTGTATTTTCTAACATCAAAGCATCTTCCTTACAACTAAAGGAGATACTAGGAGAAGAACAAATATGATTATCATGATCATGTATGAATTCATTCCTTTGTACCCTAATGTCTTCCAAAAGAGGTTTGTTATAGAACTTAAAGATTTGATCATCTAACACTGGAACATACCCTCATCATTTATAATCTCATTTTCCTTGAAATCATTCTCATAAGCCGAAGGAGAATGGAAATTAGGTAAGTTGATGTTTAGGAATGTGTCTTTGATTTCAGTCTCTTGTGCTAAAATATCTTCCCAAAGGGGATGAGGAGAAGGACAAACAAGATCCTAATGATTCTCAACAATTGTATCTTCTTTCACCAAGATACCTTTGTCATTAAAAGAAGAGGTAATGTGAGAAGAACAAATATGATTATCATGGTTATCTATGTTTGTATGCTCGTCTATCACATCATCCACATAAATAGGACAGATAGGAGGGGGTGTAAGTTTAAGGAAAATATTACCATTTTCACTCTCTTGCACTAAGAGACTCTCATAACTAGGGAATGCATTGAATGAATGACTATCATGTTTATTTACTAACTTATTCTTTGCGAACTTGGAGAAGATTGAAACTAACATTTAGAAAAATTAATTGATGCAAACTTGAAATGCAATGTAAGGATGTAAAAGAAATGCAATTTTCAGTTTTTCAAGAAAGATAATTTTCTGGTTACACGATGCAATGATTTGAAAATGAAATGTTGTAGATGCAAAATTGAATTTGAGCAATGCATGAAATGAGCTAATTTAAGCTAGATCTAATGAAATGCATGTTACAAAAACTCAACCAATTGATACAAATAGTTAATCGCAGCAAAAAAAAGCTTAAAAATAGGGTTTTCAGTGTTGTAAATGATAGTTTTAGGGGTGCAAAGGGACTAATTCGCCCAATGTGGTGAATGAGTCTCAGTGGGGAATTTTTTTAGAATTTTCAGATTTTTTTGATTGATTTTGATGTTTTATGTGCTGTATGATGCAGATTGAAGATACAAAGGTAGGTTTTCAATGATTTTCAATTATTTGAGTTGCAAAAATGTAAACTATATGCACTTTCACTAATGCAAAATTTGAAACCCTAGATGCAAATTAACCAATGCAAATTCTAATGCAAAGCTAATGTGAGCTAGATCTAGGATGATGATGGACTCCAAATTAGACAAGAGGGTATTCGAAAAGTAGGTTCACCAAAATGAAACAAATATTTTTGTCACCTCTTACACTCCTAGGGTTCTGTACCTAAAAGGAGAGAGACAAAGATCAACGCTTCATTCAAGAACAAACCCTTGAGATTTTAATGCAAAGGAGATTGAAATATGACTAAGGGAGAGTTCTATGGAAATAATAACAACAAATGATGGTTCACCACCAAGTGTAAACTTGGAAAATGCAAAGTGTTTGAAAACATAATGTAGTATGCAAACATATACTAAATGACCTAGAAATGATTATGAAACAAAACATAAAATTGTAAAATTGAATGTGTGCACCTGGAAATGTGTTGAAGATTGGAATGAGGATGGGAAATGTTGTTGATTCTAAAATTTTGACCTACTGGGACTCATTCGCCAATCTGGGCGACTTAGTCCCAGATCTGGAAAATTGTTCTAGAGCCCGTTTCAGCCAAATGGGTATCTAAATCTATAGAACTCTCTGAAAAACATGTACAGTGGGACTCATATTCCACTAATGGAATATGAGTCCACTTTGGATTTTCTAAAAAATATGAAAGTGGAAAAGCAAGCTCTCGTTCTGCTCTTTTTGTTCCTCTAGTTGTCTGAATCTGAAACTATGATTTATGGCATTGTAAGTGACTTTTTGTGTAGATTTTGACCTAGCCAAAAAGGATATGTCTTCAAAAAATTTGTAACCTATTCTTCAGTTACCTCCAAGCCTTCAAGGTACCTAAATTTGCAACCACACAAAGGAGAGAGGAATATTGAATGTTAAGGAATAGGGGTTTGCCTTCGTCAAACCCCTTTTAGTTAATTAAACCAAGTGAAGAAATAGGATGAAGCATGAACATGAAATGAAGGAATTAGAAACTTTTGATGATG
>VDFB02085937.1:0-26040 GCA_007258455.2 Sequoia sempervirens
ATTAACGAAGACATAACATTAATGAAGACATAACGTGAGCGCGCTATGTCTTGCTTGGCATGTATCACAGATAAGCAAAATGTCAAAACTAGGAAATAACGCGAGCGTGTTATATTTTTCTTTGGGAATCCCCGAGCCTTAGCATTGGTATTTTCCTTGGAATACCAACCCAAAGGCTTGGAGGGCAATGACTAAGGCGATGTTTTTGCAAATTCTACGAATTTTTCACATGTCGGGTTAGTGCTCACCATCGGGGATTGCATCACGGTTCAATAACCGACAAAAAGAAAACACAAGGGTAATGTTAGGTTCTCTTAGCTATCCAGCGATGTAATTTTTTCACTTTTTAACAATGTTAAGCCTTTCATCCATAATTTCTTTTGTTTGTATGTCTCTTTTTCGCCAAAAAGCAGTGTTTCTTTTTTTTTTCGTTATAAATTAATCGTTCATCAAAATTTCAAATAAATTACATTTTTAGAAACTAGACTCTATTCTACAATCTAAAAAAAAATCAATTACCTTCAAAAAAATTTAGGTGGAGCACGGCCAAAATTCTGCTTTTCAGGAAGTGCCCACTTAGAAAATTAGTAAAAAATCAAATATTCATTAAAAAATTATCAGAAAAATTGTGCATCAACTAGACATTGTTAGCTAACTTTTGACCTTAGCGATTTTAAAAATACTACAAAAATTTTCACCATGCTCAGGTCGTACAAGAGTTGCTATGTTATGTTTTTTTGACAAAAATAGCACCAATTTGTGTACGTCCCTCTTTTGAACCCCTTAATCTCAACCATTTTCAAAATAAATTAGTAGTTTAGAAAGTAGACTTGGAGCACTTCGATCCTTGTTTTTGTTCCATCTCAAAATTTTGAGTGTAACTATCCTCAATTTCATGTCCAAGGTCAGTATTTCCTGATTTCAGAAAAAAAGTGGCCACTTAAGCCCCTTTTTTGGGAACCATCTTGGTGCACTTACCCATATACTACTTAGATTTAGACTAAACAAGATAACTATATAGAGAGGTTAGGTATAAATATTTTTTTCCTTTAAACTATTTTACATGTACAAAGAGGGTATCTATACAAGTAGGTGATCAACTAGGATTTGTAGATATTCTAACAAGTGGCACACATGTATGGTGTGGTTACTATGTGGAAGGGGGATGAAAGCAACCATATTTATGATATCAGTTCTATTATATTGATATGTGTCATAGGCAACACCATGTTTCAAGTGTATATAGTGTCTCTTAAATAATCATGTTTTATTGCATAGATGCCACTAGGTAGCACATTCATACGAAAGTATAACATGTGGATGTGGATCTTCTATGTGTCTCACATATATGGTTTCCCTAGAAAGTAGTATGTAAAATCATGTGTAGGGTTGCAAGCTATACACTCACATGCAAGGATTGTATGTGGATGTGTGAGGATAGTGATATGTATAGATGCATGGGTATTGTGTTGCATATATTGAGACAATTTGAATAAATAAGTAATGCTACTAAAAGGACACATAAGGTTGTGCTTAACACTAATCACTTCCCTTAACTATCCAATAAACACATCAAAATGATTAAGTGGTTTTTTACCATACATTTACTTAGAAGGCATCAATCAAATTTCATGCTCACTACCTCCATGGGATTGTAGTCCCTTCATCTCACAACACAACTTTCAATGTTGGTGCACTTGCTACCCTATTTCTTGTTATTCCTTAGGGAAAAATTTAAAATTTATGCCACACTTTTATAAAGGGGATGACAACATTGATTAAAATTTTTAACTTGAATCACTAGAAAGTGACATACGTGTTTTAAATTTTGAAATGATGTAAACTAGTGAAATGTAGACTTTTAGTGTATTTTGTGTCTATATTTTTTATAAAGATTAAAAATTTATTTGAATGTAGATTTTTCAAAAATTGACACAATAATTTAGTTGCTAGTAAAATGTTAAAAATGAGGTTAAGTGGGATGTTGCTCTTTATGTAGTAAGTTTTTTTTCCTATTTTTTAATTTATAACTTGAAAATTTAGTGCATAGATTAATTTTTCCCCATTTACATAAACATATATTTTAGATAAATCTTAAAGATCATGTGAATTAAAAAAATAGTTATTTGATGAGACATAACTTTTTGTTTTAATTACTTATCCTAAATTTAAAAAATTGAAATTGGTATGGAATATGTTCTCTAATGGATCATATTTTCTTTAAATTTTTAATAGACTTTAATATTTTCTTAACAAAAAAATCAACCTTATAATTTGGTGTTGATGAATTACTTTATATATATAAACAATAATTGAAATATTATTAAAAATAAAAACTACACTTATAAATCTACAACATGGTATTTTAAAAAAAATCAAATAAGTAGGAATTGTAAGATCATTTTTTTGAATATTTTCATTTTTTTGGTAAATTGGTCCCAAAGTGGTGATACATTTATATTTAGTGGACACTTCTAGTTAGAAAAGTTGTGGTCTAGATCTAATTTAGCTAGAATAAATCTAACTAGACCATATGTTCGACTCAAAATGATTTTTAGTTGGAAATCCTTAAATTTATTTGTGCTAATAAGTTGGTCTAAAGTGTGACAACTTTGAACTTTCACCCCTTGAATTTCTTCGACCACAACTCCTATTCTGTCCCCTTTTCTATGAAGTTATTTCCATATAAATTTTGGGTCTTATGATATATATCTAAGATATTTCTTTTCCCATTCAAATATAGAACACAGTAAATTATTTATCCTAAAGTAGATAAAAACTCTAATATAGAGGCATGTGATCCCAAAAATATATCTACAAGAATCTAAAAACATAACTTACATTGCTTGGTGACCATGACATCTACCCCTTGATTTATATCCACTCTAATGAGTATGGATGAGGATGGTTTTCAATCTTAAATATCTCAATAGTGGCTAATTTTTTTCTTCCATTTAAATAAATATTATATTTATATGCAAACCATGCATGTAATATCAATAAATAATCAATATGATGAATAATAAATTTAATCCATTAAGTATAATAAGAACATGTCCATATAATCAATTATACATTGGGTCAAGAACTATAACTCTCTAATATAATATATAAAGATTATATTAAGCTATCGGCCAATTGTCACATACACTAGTTATCTTAGTAAAATGTACAATAAACAATATAAATGTCTTTGAACAACTAGAATCTGTAAGATCAATAGTCTAAGCTTTTGTTACCAATAAATAAAGGTATTAAACCTAACATTATAGTAAATATATTTCATCCTCAACCATCAATCAAGGAAAAGAAGTATTCAATTATATTTTTAATTTAGTTCTCTTCATTCACTTAACCATATATTCAAAACCATACATCTAAACACATAAGAAAGGTAAGCCAAATTCACAACATTTACATGTCAAATGAGTATATAAAATCAAACAAGAGTTTATAACACTTCATAACACACCATTTATATTATCAAAAATACATATGAATCCAAATACATAAAACATACCAATTATGATAATATTTGTATTCTAAAATACCTTACAACCATATTAATATCAACAAGTACTATACATTCAAATAACATATACAACATCATATAATGTTGTTAACATAGTAATAAACTTTAAGAGATGGAAGCTAATGGTCAACTGCTGAAGGTTGTTGTGATTAGGGTTTCGCTTGGTTTGAGCCCTTTGGGTAAGGATTCTCCGGGAAAGATTAGTGAATTTCAACAAAATGGAGTCTGCAACAGAGAGAATGCTAGGCAGGGAAGTCAATCAATGAACGTTGCAATGAAAATAGAGAAAGAAGCCAAGAAATCAAGCTTTAGCAGAGACAACCTTTTTTTGCACGGGGGCGACCAGTCTATGCTTCGAAGCCAGAGGAGAGGGCATCCAACATGAGGTGATGGATATTCTAAGGGGTCCAAAGTAGCTCAGACTCGGGGGATTCAATCTGGACCTTCTCAAATGTTGAAGACCTCAAGCAAAAAAATAGGGGAAAATGTTGTGCGAGGGGTGTGTTGTGACGAGATGGGCTCCAGGGAGAATGTTGGCGAAAGTTGTTTAGGGGGTGATAATGCCCTGTTGGAGCCTCACCTCTAGGTGATGGGGAAAGAAACTAAAGCAATGTTGGTTATCAAACAAGAGGAGCTTGAGGATGAGGTATTCCACAATGTTAAAGTGTTTTCACAATTAGGATTGATTGAATGCTTCAGGGGTTTTTGGCCTCGTCTGTGTGATCTCCATAAATGGATCTCTGAACATTGGGAACCCATTGTGGATGGCTGTTTTCAAATCTACTCAGTTGCCATAGTTTATTTTATTGTTGTCTTTGAAAGTGTGGCAGATAGAAATAAAGTTCTATGTGATTACTTATGGAGTTGGGAGGATAAATTTTCTCTGTCCTTGAAGCCATGGCATCCGGCCTTCAACCCTGCAACAAAGACTTTGATAAAGTACCTCTATGGGTGAGACTCCCAAACTTTCCTCTCCATTTTTGGTTTGAATCATGTTTAGAGGCTATAGGGAATTCTTTAGGGGATTTTTTGATGATTGATGAGGGCTCTTCAAATCTTTTGCACTCCACCAATGCATGGATTTTGGTGGAGATAGAAGTATCAAAGAAACTCCCATAAGAGGTCTCAATTAAAACTTCCAAAGGATGCTGGGTACAACCCTTGGATTATGAAGGGGTCCCATTTCAATGTAGGAGATGCTTCCAGATTGGACATCTTATTGCACAATGTGCAAAGCCCAGATGGTGCAAACTAGCTACTTGGTGGTAGGATGTCTCCCACAAATATTATGCAGTGGAAAAACAGAGTGGGAGTAAGGAAGAACAAAGCAAGAACTGCTCTTAGGTTGTGGGTAACACTGAACCGCTTCAGCCAAATAGGGATTTAGATCAGTTGGGGGGTCGGTTTAGGTTGAGGTGCCCATTTTGAACTAAGTTGATAATGGAAGAGCCAATGAAGATGTGGCAGAGAAAAACCACCACAGAGCTAAAACTTTGGAGTATAGGGAAAAATCAAGCCAAGTGAGGGTGCATGAGAAAGGGGAGAGAAATGGGTTTGTTGAAGGTTAGTGTGGGAAGGCAATGGTTGGAGAACATGAAGAAACATGGATGCAACAAGCTACATTTGATGAATGGCAGAAGGAGACGAAAAAGATGGAGGAGGGTTGGCTTGTAGGGAAGAGAGAATCTTTGGATTGGCAGAAGGAGGCTGCAAGGGTGGAGGACGACTGGCAAGTTGTCAAGGGGAAGAAAGACAATAAGTTAAAGAAGGAAACTTTCACTATGGTCCTCTAGTCTCAAACCAAGGGAAGACCAAATTGTGCTTCAAGTTCGTAGACTTGTTAATAGGTCTCTTTTCAGGGTCTTATGGATTTAAGTGTGTTTTTGGGTTGTTTGTAGTGCTTCTTACTTGGGTGGGGATCCACCATTTGTGATCTTCTCTAGCTAGAGCCAGGAATCCTGATGTATTTTCACTTTAAATTTTAATAATAAAAAACTCCTATTACCGACCAAAAAAAAAACATATACAACATCCAAATGAACTACTACTCATGTCCTATGCTATGAGATACCTTATCATTTTATGAAATACCTCTTTTTAAGCATCACATGCTCAAGGTATAATAACATGCATCCAAACTATGTGTACCCTCTCAACTAAGCATAATTCCTCATTTTAACACATAGAACCAATAGAAAAGAACCAAAATAAAAAAAACTTGGATATACAAAAATTAATTAACATACATAAATTTAGTCATACAAATAAGACATATATAACTCAAATTCAAAAAAAAAATGTAAATCAAATAGACAAATTATACACACATTATATGAAAAAAATAACATTTCCATAAAACTATATCACAATGTGAAAGCCTAACCTATACAACCCTAATGTCCCATACCACACCAATATTTTAACTCCCAATGGTAATGTACCAATGTACCAAAACCTCACAGTAAGAAAATTTGACCATAGTAATACACAAATACATCACCTATTATTGAAAAATGTTGCAACCCATAAATTAGACCACAATATTCAATAGAGATATCCTAGTTATCAAGATTAAATGGGAATAATAAAATGTGTAACACATAGGGCCTATGAATCCCCTACCTTGAAAATTTATTAGAGCTTGTGCGGTGCAAGTTTATAGCACGAAGATTAAGCTCAAATTCTCATACAATTCTATCTTAAAGAGGAGATGGTCTTAAAATTTGATGGACTTGGAGTAGACAAGGTGATGTTAAATGTAGCTATCCAAAAGTACACATAATTTCTCTCAAACCAATCTAATCATCATACCTTTTCAATAACCAAGGTACTTAAAAGTCTTATAACAAGAACAATAGGTGTTGAGAAGCTTGGAATAAACTTTTATCTTATGATTACTCATAGACAACCTATCAGATTTAGCTCAATAAGAACACAATTTAATATGAACCCAAGATGGAAATCACATGTAAGAATTAGGACAACCATCCTAACTCATCTAAACAAGGAAACAACACAACATTAACTACTAATTTATATCCATTTTATTGTCAAAATTATTAATTGACAAAAATATTGAACTCACCTATTACATTCAATCTTAAAAACATAGCAAACAAGGAAATTGAGTTCCAAAAACTTTTTCCTAGTATCCCATTACATTTTCATGTTCTATCTTCAATCTTAATTGTTGGTGTTAATAGAATCCACTAATTAAACACAACTTTTATAATATCAAACTAGATAAACAATAGCTAATTCACTATTATCTCATAATCCACTTATTGGATATAACTAATATGTTCTAAATATTTATTCAACTTGGCTTGACACCTTCCATTAAATGTTTAGAGGAACTCACAACATAAAACAAAATTTATAAAAATGTAACAAGCTATTTTTTCGTGACAATGGTTTCACTTTATTTTTTAATTTTCCTCATTTTAAACTCACCCAATTTGACATCAAATAAAGAGAAATTTTTTAAAAAAATCAAAATTTAAATCCAACTAAAATCACATAACCATTATATAACTATACATTAAGATCCAATTTCATCAAACTCTTGCTGATCGACAAAACCCTCTTTTCTAGGTTATCTTTTTTTATGTTTTTCCAACATGGACATAGAATTTCAAACACAAATCAAATTCTCAATTAAAATGATAAAACAATAATTTATTTTAGTTTAAGAATTCATATATAATATTCTTAAAAATCTCCTCTAGTATTCCTATATTTCTTCTTTTAATGTCAATTTTTATATTGATGATTTATCAATATAATTAAATGGGTTTTTCAAATAAATTAAAAAATATTCTAAAATGTAAAATATTTTTCCAAACTAAATAGACCACCTAAATTCTAATAGATCTAAAATTTACTTATCAAATTCTAGTTGATAAAGATTCACAACCCAAACACAACATTTTAATTGTTTAGAAAATGCAATCTAACCAATTCCATCTTCAAACATGTATCATTTCTTTTCTAGAACCAAATAGCCTTTTAAAAAATAAATTTATTTTATGTAAATCCATCCTACTTTCATTCTCCTTCTAATTGCAGGAAATAATTTTATTTTATTTTGTCAAAATGTGTAAGAGTCTATATCTATTTATATTATAGAAAAGAGTTTTACATATATGTCAATCCTAATCAGGTAAAATATGTCAATGTTACATTCAAAGAAAAAAAATCGGAGCATTGCTGGAAGATGCGGTCGAGACAAAAGAATAAAATTCCAGAGCATCGCTAAAAGATGCAGTTGGGACAAAAGAACAAAATTCTGGAGCATTACTGGAAGATGCAACCAAAATGGGGAAATTTTTTTTGAAGTATCGTTGAAAGATATAGTCGGAATGAAGGAACAGAGTTCCAGAGCATTGCTAAAAGATACGGCTGGAAAGCAAAAGCTAATTTCTGGAGCATCACTGAAAGATGCAACCGAAAAGTAGGAACAAAGTTTTGGAGCATCACTCCCATTAACAAATTTTGAACTTTTATCCCTCCTTCCCCTGCCAGAACCCCTACAAAACAACCACCAGTCCTTCAAACTTCTCCTCCATAGAAAAATTATCTTCTTAATGCACTTCACATAAAAAATAAACTTTTTTCTATATAATCATATATTAAAATTTATCAAAATAAATAGAATATTTATCTTGTTTCTCAAAAATAACATGATATAATTTTTCATTCTAGAATTTTCACTTATGAATTTGCACATTCCTTAACTCAAGATTTAACTAATATTTAATAATATATTTATGATTCATGCATATCTTCAAATAATTGAAAATGATAAAATAATATTTAATTATAATTTAACAATTTTCCTCTCTAACTAATTTTAGAGCAACGATCTTTATTCTAAATCAATAAGAAATTGGTTTTACCCTTATCTTGAGCTTGAGATCTTTACTTCTCTTATGGATAGATTTAATTTTATCTAATATTCTCAAGATTACCTCTGAAATCTAAAAATAATCATTCATAACAATGATGCCAAAAAGAAATCTTTATAGCTCATATCACCATCCAAAAAAATGATTAGTTATATAACTTGAAAAATTGTAACTATTATTGCAAGAAGCAACTCATTTGTAAGAGATCCTCATGGAATTCTCTATCACCAAATAAAATGGAATGAATAGTCATGCAATCCACCTTAACAAGAACAACCAAGAAGAACCATTATGTAGCCTAGAGAGATATTAAAACTTGCTATAGAAGTTTAAAGAAAAAGAAATAAATATTAATCACTCAAGTAGCTATACTCCACCTAAAAGAGGAATGACCAAAATAATAATCATGTTCTCAAAGGATTATCAATTAGAAGTATCCATTGGTTGGAAGAACAATCACATGGAATCAATAAAAGTTTTTAGAATATAAAAAATAGATACTAACCCAAAAACCAATGCAAGTAGTAGAGATTATTTTTTAGCAATTAAATAATGATGATTAATTGAAATCAAAATAGTACAATAGAATTAATTTCTTGAGAGAAAAATGTAAAATATCATAATAGCTTCTTCAATGATTTGTATTAAGGAAATAGTTACAATATATAGCCCCAAGATTCCAAATTTGATGAGGATGAAGATGAGGTAGAAAACAAAAAAAGGGGATAACTTTAGCTAGGTTTTCAAATTTATGAGGATAAGGAAAAAAATCATGAAAGAAAGGGAATGTGTGCAACTCATTATCCTATCGTGTCTAACTAAAAACAAACTATCTAAGTAAACTTAATAAACTAGTGCAATACAACACTTATGATAAAACCTATCCAAGGTGAATAAAATATTGCATTAACACCCCCCTTAAGTGCAACTAAGGTAAGAATAAATGTATGATAATAATATTTTCCAATGAGGTGAATCTAGAAGACATATTTAATCATGCTCTAAAGAATCACTAGAAGCTCTCAAAGAAACAACTGTAAACTTGTGAGTTACAACAATAGGTATAGGATATATGTCCTCAAGTGTAGATGTGATATTAGGAGAAGGAAAATCAATAGTAGTATCATCCATATGTGAAAGGCTCCCCAAGAAAGGATCACTCTCATATGAATAATCAAGGTCTCCATATTAATAAGACATATTAGTCTATAGACCATGTTATTGGTGTTAAACCATGCATGTTCATAGTCACTTGGCTCAAGAATGATGCCAAGTAGATAGGAAAATATATCCTACATAATGCAATTTATCTTATATCCTTTGTTTTTACTAAAAATGGTTATATGAATTTAGCTTGACATTAGAAGGTTATAATTCAATACCAAAATCCATGATGAAAACTCCCCAAAATAGAAATCTATCTCATTTTATGATTAAAAAATACTTGTCTATAAGACCCCCAATACTAGTACATGTAATTGACACTTTATAAGTTAAGTGTGGTAGCATTAACAACCACCCAAATTTCTTAATTTTAACACTCTTGGTTGTTAATATGACCCCTCAAAAAGTATAATGCTTGGAAATTTATGTTAGTACAATTACAATGCAATATTTTGATATTTAATCAATTTTTACAAGGCCCAAAATTGACCAAAATAATGAAATTAAAATTTAATCATAAAATGGGAACTCAAAAATCACACCGCTATGTAGATTTTAAAAAATACGAATTTAGAAATAACACCCAAAAAATGAGCTCTCTTGATTGAAGTTCCAAAAAAATATGAAGTATCAAAATCTCTAAGAAAACTAAAATTATGGAAAATTGAAGCATTAAATCAAGAAAAGCCTTACACCACTATGAGGAGCATAAAATTAAACCCCAATTAAAAGAATTAACCTAAAAATGGCCTATGCATGACTAAGAATAAACCTCTTGAAGTTCATCTCTCTTACTGAAAAAATCTTAATGGAGAGGGCATGCATTTAGTGGTGCCTAGGCAATGGAATCAATGGTGCTAGTAGTTGAGGTGGTAGATAGGTGGTTGAATTAGGGCATCTAAGGGGTGGAGTTAAGGGCTAGGACACATGTCTTGTGATCCAAAGGAGTAGTGACAATAGGCCGATCAAGTTATCTGTAGTGTAAGAATAATACTTGGATAGCTAGAAGTTAAGCTAATAATGACTAGCCTATTGTTTAGTCACTAATTTCTAACAGTTAGATAGCTATAATGCGAAAATTCTATTAAAATAAAATAATAACTTTTTCAAATATAAAATAAAATAAAATCAAAATAAAATAATTATCAAAATAATAAATAATAACATTTTCAATACCTTCAAAACCTATTTTTCCTTATCAAAAACATTTTCAATAATAATAATAAAAAAAATTATAAATAAAAATAGTATAACTATATTATTAATAAAATAAAATAAAATAAAAAATTCTAAAGTAAAATAAAATATCTAAAAACAGATATGATGTGATTGCTTTCATTATTTATTTATTTATGATATTTTGGAATCACTCTATTTTTCCTTTCAATGTCACAACAATTATTTTAAGATACCACTAATAATTGAAACCAAAGCCAATGACCAACCACCTAATGACACCTTTTAATAAATAAATCAGAATGTGAATCATAAAGTTATGAGATTAGTCACAAATATTATAAAATATTTCCACCTACGTTTAGGCTTATTTATTTTAAATCATGGGGATAAGGTTAAACTATATCAAATCAATTTAATGTACCCAACTAATTTTTTTTATATAAAACACTATTCAAAACACAATATTTAACTAAAATAATATTAAAATATAAAAAATTGAAATATTAAACAAAATGTCATATTCCACACCACTATGTTAATTAGCAACCAATGGGAAAGCAATTTAAAAATTATATTCAAATTTAATAATTTAATAATTTAATAAACACTTAATGCCAACAACTTTAATTATTTGGCAATCGGGAGTGGTAAACATCAATCTATTTTTATGCCAGACATTAGTTGCGTATAATGCCATCTGTGTCTACTCCCAGCCGTCAGATCTCATTTCCACCAAACAATCCAACGGTCCAGACGAGGCGGCTGTTATGACATAAGCGCATTTAGAAACAATGGCATCATTCATACATGATACATGATACATATGGATGAGTGTACAACGACACTGGCTCAGCCAAATCCAAATCTAAGTCTAAATCTAAATCCAAATCCAAAATCCACTAGCAATCATAATAATAATATCCCCGCGGAAGAAAGGACACCTGGACTGGCTGGACAGGTGGCAGTGGACGCTTTAAAATATAATTTAATATGGCGGCGGACCGCGGCCGCCTTATAATACGGTGCAATGTACTGGGACATGTGGCCTATTTCTATTATTATTACCTACCGCCCTTATCGGGTTTGGCATTTAGACAGGCACAGCTTTATTCCAGTTAACGTAACGGAAGTAATGTCCGTCAGTTGCGGACATTCCTGTCAAACCAGTGGAGCACCGTAATTTAAGGCCGATATTTGTTTATGGAGGATAAATATCTTCAATTTTGTTTCTATTTAAATATTTATTTTCTTGGGTTTAATGTGGAATATTCTGTCAAATCTGATTCACAAGATTCAGATCGGTCTAGAATTCTCTACAGTTCTACGAGAAAAGGAAATGATAAAGAAAGAGTGGAGTTGCCAGCTGTTTTATCTGAAAAAGTACAAAATCATTTTATTATGAATTAGCTACAATTTCTTTGGTTAATAAAATAATAATAAATTGAAGTGCACGTGATGGAGGCCAAAAGAGGACATATCGTAAGGAATGTTCTCCGCGTACGATTGGCTGAACAGGAAAATACATAACTTGTTGGAGTGGAGTGGGATGGCAGCGGCCATGGATATGGATATGCTGTATGCATGCATCATGGGATGTTCTGCAGTCAAACGTACCACTGTCTTGTCAGCCCACAGAATAAAATATATTGATTGTTTTGATAATGTGAAATAAATAAAATAATTGTATTTAGAAAATGATTAAGGGTTTTAAGTAAAGTGAAAAATATTATCATACAATTCATATATATATATCAAAATATATAAAATTATGTAATAAATTTTTAAATAAATAAAATAAAATAAAATAATTTTGAGCATGTAAAATAAAATTTCTTATATACATAAAATAGCAATTTAAATAAAATAGTTATTAAATAAATATAAATATTTTTTTAGATAAAAATAAAGTCAAAAATAAATATAAAATAAAATAATTCTAAACTAAATAGAATAACTCTTAATAAATAAAATAACTAAATATTATATTTTTGAAAATATTTTAGATAATGTATTTAAATATCTATACTAGTTATTTTTTACTTTTTGTGAATTTAGTTTTGTTATATTTTAATTTTACTTTATAATTGATTATTTATCAAATTTTAAAACTAATATATAATTCTTCAAATGTTAATTTTAAAAATTTAAAATTAAATATGATTATATTTGAATAAAATTAAACTCCTATTAGGAGATATAAATGTTGCTTATTATTTATCAATCAAATAATTAACAAAAAAAAAATTAAATTAAAATTAGATATGATTTTACCAAATGAAAAATAAGTAACAATTCATATTATTAAAAATTGAAACTTTATATATATATACTAGTTTAAGTGAGAATATATATATATATACTTGAAACAATATATCTCTTGTTTAAAATTTCTCACTTTTGCTTAAAATAGTATATAGTTTCTTACTTTTTTCTCTCTTGCCCATTTTATTAGTATCACTAGTTCTCTTCATGCAAGTTTCACATCACATCATTTTAAAGGATCTCCATGACTAAAGAGTGTTATCATCCATTCATTCAATGACTATAAATTTGACCTTTCAAGAGGGTCATCCTACAAGATCAAGACCCTTGTGTTCTAACATTTTATCCAAGGTATTTTTTGAACACCATCTATCCTTAATAATCAAAGAGGGGCAAGATTTGAAGAAAGTCAAAAGAAAAAGTGTGAAATTTACCAAATTAGATCCATACTTCACAATAAAAACTTGTGCCCCTAAAAAGATCTAGATTACCAAATTTCACCTCAACAAAATTCATAAGTTATTTTGATTTCAAGGAAATGTATAGATGGAGAGGAACTAGATTCAATCCCTATGCACGTGGAATTCAACACCACATATGAACCATTCTCTATATTTTTTCTAGTGTAAAGTATCTTATCCCTCACATTTACTTTCTTAGATTATCATTTAATGTTTTTTTAAATTTTATCCTATAATTGAATCTTGAATTAATCTAGCTTGATTCATGCCAAGTTGTATGCATTTCATTTGACAATCCTATGGAAATGTTATTTCCATTTACAATAAAATAAATTAAAAAAATCTTGTAACAAATGCTTATATTAGGAGACCTTATCATACACCAATTCATTGTCTTTTTTGATAGTGGTGTAAAAAATTATCCATAAGGGATTTTACCTTTTATAAAGGTATTATAATATTAACACCAAATGAAGTTGAAAACAATTTAACCACTAATTATCTTATATAACTCTTAAATTTTAGAGAGGATAGTGGGTTTGGTATAGTCAATATCAAGTTTTAAATATCACAAATATTTTCATTTGCATGCCAACAAATAAGATAAAGTAGTTCATTTTATATCTATTTTATCAAGGATTTTTTTAAAACATACTATTATAAAGTTAATAGGAAAAACATACTAAGAGGGTTTTTAATAAGATTTTTAAATATTGAAGTTTCAACTCCCACCCTCTCGAAAAATTAAATTAATTAGTTTTGTCAAAGCTAGAAACAAGGTTAAAACATAAATATTTTTATTTTTTATTTTCTATATTTTATATTTTACCATTTTGATTTATTTAATAATATATTAAATTGGAAAGATAAAATTTAAAGACTCCACTTTTTTAATAAAGTAAAATATTTTTCTTTGAAAGTAACTTAATGACCCCCATATTGACATAAGGGTCAACTCTAATTGCTAATAGAGAAAGCTACAATCTTCCTAATATTATTTCTTCTTATCTAAATATCTAATGTTTTATGTTACCTTACACTTTCCTACTTTTCCTACAATATTTAACTTTACAATATATAATTAAAATATCTATTGCTATTTCATTTCATAAATCATGCATCAATTCTAAATAAAATTTAAATTAACAACTCATTTAAGAAAGTTGACACAATATATTTCTTGTTTAAAATTTTTCACTTATATTGGTATATATATACACACACTTTTAATACAATTTCAATTGAAAAAATATTAGATTTTAAATTTTTACTTTTAAAAGTTGGAAACATTTTTTCCATTAAAATTTTATAGTAAATTTTTAATAGATTTTATTAAAACTAATTAAAAATTTAATCATTAGTAAATGATTTTTTATTTTTTTTGATACGCAAGGTAGTATTTATATTGATTTTATAAAAATTTACAAGCGTCTGCTAAGCAGGGATAAAGATCCATCCTGGACTCAAAGCCGAACAAAAAACATACCTATCCCGGACAAAATTTCATCATTTCCACCTTATAGTCCCATTGCGAGTATTAAAGATCGAGCCACTATAAAACTTTGGTGCAAAAGATTTAGGTCAGAGGCCGAGCCTCATCCAGCTAATAACAAAATTTACATGCTACTAATGCTTGAGTCCACCAGAAGTTGACAAGATAGTAGCCAAAAAAACTAGAAAAACATCAACCAACAAAAGTCGAGCCTCACATGAAGCCGTTTAACTCTGCAAACCTTGTGAAACCTTCCATCCACTCCAGCCCCTCCTCCGACACCAGCTTCAGCTTTCTCTTCAGGAAATCCATAGCCACATCTGCAATCTTTCTGTGCCTCGACAATGCTGGCCCTTTAATGTCTAAGATGAAGGGAAAGACTTTAACAGCTTCATCCGATTCCCATAGGAGAGCCAAGTCAGTAGGGCGCGGAATACCTTTGCCTATGAAGGCCGCCTTTAGTGTCTTCTCAAGACCTCCGAGTAAGTCATCCCGAAACAGACGCACCATCATCTCCTTGGCCTCCGCCTTCGGGGTATCAAGGTCCAAAAGCACTGCGAGAAACCAAGAGGAGATATGTGCATTATCTCTGGCAAATTCTTTTCTTTCCAAATGTTCTTTGCCTAGGACCATTTTGACAACAACTATTGACACCGGATCATCCACGAGCAAAATTCGCTTTAACCTCTGGTCTGTGACTTCCCGAAAGGCTATCTGCCTCTCCGTGGCCACCAAAGAAATTGGTGTGTCGACACCAAAACTTTCCAGACCTTCCACCGAGATATGGATGATGAATTTCGACTTCGTTGTCCTCGCCATTTGCAAATCTTTGACAGCCATTCCCTGCAAAAAAATAGAAAAAAAATACCAAATTTCGAAGTCCATGCTTTAGAAATGACTTCATCAATTCATTTAATACACCTAAAAGATGTTCAGTCGGGCCTTCGCACACGAATCTGGATAATGGCGAAGCGATCAAATTGTCCTTGCCATGAAGATATACTACGGCCTCCGTCCTTTTGACTACATACCATTATCACTTCGACTGACGAGAATTGCCACTCGGCCCTTCAACTTACGTTTCTATGATTACCGTACCCAACGTGTCACACTAACGGTGCTTTGAAAGTTGTGCCATACATACCCCCTATGCTGCTCTAGAGTTTCCGCTATTTTCAATAGCGACAGTCTTAACAAAAACCACCTCCTTCCTTCGGCTAAATTTAGAAAACAGAAAATGACCTTGCCACCTCCACGAGCAACGTGTCCGACCCATCCGCCACCTCATGACCACCCTGGGATCCGAGTGTCCAAGTGAGGGGCGAGGGGGAGCCCACCCATCCACCCACAGTAAATAAATAAATTTTATTTAACACTTTACTATATAATTAGATTAAATATAGTAAAGTGTAACCTTTTTTTTTTGAAAATTTACTAAAATTTAGTTTATTATTTTCAACATCAATTATATTAAATTTAAATATTAAAAATTAAATAAAAAAAATATTAGATTTTAAATTTTTAGTTTTAAAAGTTTGAAATATTTTTTCCATTAAAATTTTATAGAAAATTAATAAATTCTATTAAAACTAAATTAAAAATTTAGTGATTAATAAATAAATTTAAATTAACTTAAATTTTTATAGTATATTATATTATATTATAGGTTGAAGCGGATGAGGAGCGATGTCTCTGTGCGGCGTCCTGGTGCGAGCTAGGGCCCGCGTGCCCTAGCTCTCCTGGCCGTTCGTTCTCAGTGCTCGGTGGGCAGTTGTCTGGTGCGATCACAAGGGGGGGTGTGTCTGCTCTATTCAGGGGTGCGTTGGTCGTTTGGGTTGGTGACCATTGCCTGGCTTGTGGGCAGGTTTTATCCCTGCGTCTTCTGGCTGTGCGTGGCGGTTCTCTCTGCGGGAGGAGGGTTGTGTTTTGAGCCTGAGGGTCTTTGGCATCGACTCTATCTTTCTTGGTGTGGCTGTGCTCTCGGTCCATGGAGAATCGGGATTGTTTTTTGGCTCAAGTTTCATCCGGAGATTTGGAGATGGTAGAGCCGTCTTCTTCAATGCATGCCAATGTAAAGGAGCAGTTGGGTAAACCACAATCGGGGGATGGAATACCCTCTTCAACAGGGATGTTTCGTTTGAAGAAAGTAAATGGTTGTCTTGAGAGATCCGAGGATCGTCCAATTCTGATTATTCAACCTGAGCAAGTTTCAGAGGATGTTGATTATTGGTGTAATCGTGCCCTTATTTGCAATTTTTTGGGCCTTCGTCTCTCTCTACCTGTGTTGGAATCTTGGGCCCGTCGGGTTTGGAACCCTGAAGGGGATATGGAGATTATTTTGGCTACTAATAATTACTTTCTGGTTATCTTTTCAAATCTTATGGATAGGAATAGGGCTTTTGAAGGGGGCCCATATTTCTTTAACCAAGTCGGGCTCTTCATCAAGCCTTGGCACATGGGCTTCAACTCTGCTGAAGAGATCCCCTCATGGGTTCCTGTGTGGATTCGGTTGCCGAGGCTTCCTTTGGAGTTCTGGAGGGAAGATATTCTTCACTCAATATCTCTGCTTCTTGGCAAACCTGTGGGATCGGCGTCACAAACCCAAGATCGTAAGGTAATTTCTTTTGCTCGCATTTGTGTAGAAGTAGATTTAAATAATCCATTACCAGATTCTATGGAAATTCGCATGGGATCTTCTTCTTGGATCCAACAGCTGGATTACGAGACCCTACCCTTTAGATGCAAAATTTGTCATGAATACGGTCATTTGCACCGCAAATGTCCCAGATTTAAATCCTCCCCCCGGGCTGCCCCTGAACCTCCTAGGGGGGACAAGGGAAAGGCTCCGATGTCTAATGAACCTATGGATAATGAGGGTTTTATTCCGGTTAAGCCCCGTAATAAAGGCAAGGGAAAAAAGAGATCCTGGGTGGATAGACAGAATGAAGATACTTTCAACAGGTTTGAAGTTCTTGATAATTTGACACAAGAGGAAGGCATTCCAGTTGAGATCTCTTCTGGGGATAAGGGTCTGCATGAAGTTCAGGATGAGAATGAAAAGAAAGAGGATCAAATTTTATCTTCAGAGGTCCATCAAGTGGATCAGATGGCTGGGGCTTTGTCTTCTCAAGCTCAGGATTTCAGGGTTCTCCAGGAGTCTCAGACTCCGTTGGGCTCTGTTGTGGTGGTTCCTGATCCCCCTGCTCCTAAGGGGCCCTCAGAATCTGTAAAGGGTAACAAAGCTCCTTCTATCTTAGGCTTACAGCAGAAATCCTTTAAGAAGGGGCCTCTTGATAAACCGTCAAAGAGTGGAAGGAAGACTGATCAAGAGAAGGTTAAGATCATGGGTGATACTTTGGTTGAGTCGGGGTCAGTGAAACCCATTGATTCTCATTTCTCCCACCCCCATAAATGATTGTTTTATCATGGAATGTAAGGGGGTTGAACAACATCCCTAGACAAAAGGTTGTTCGCAGATTAATTGAATCTCAATCACCAGATGTGGTCTTCATTCAGGAAACCAAGCTTTCAGTTGACGGTTTGGCGAGTTGTGCTCCGCGTATCTGGCCCCAAGGCAATTGGCAGGGGGTGGGTGCTTTGAATAGTGCAGGGGGGGTGGCTTGTTTCTGGAACCCGAGGAGGGTTTCCCCCTTATGGTGGATGTCTAGTCGCTCTTCTATTTCTCTGGTTGCCTCTTGTTTTGCGACTGGAGAAAGGTGTCTTTTATCTAATATCTATGCTCCTACTGATCTTTCAGGTAAGTCTAGTCTATGGGCTCACATTCAATTCATTCGGGCTTTGGATCCATTCCTCCCATGGATTATGGCTGGTGATTTTAATGCTGTTACTTGCTTGGATGAAAAACGTGGTGGATTAGCCAGGCTGGACCCTTCTGCAAATTTGCTCAGGGATATGATTGGCTCCCTGAATCTCATTGATGTGAAGCCAACCAATGGTGTATTTACATGGAATAATAGGAGATGTGGTGGTGAGGCTATCTCAGAGAGGCTTGATAGATTTCTTGTCTCCTGCTATTGGTTGAATAGTAGGTTGATCACAAGTTCTGAAATTCTTGACTGGAGGGGCTCTGATCACTGGCCTATCAAGCTCTCTGTCACCGTTTATGGAATCACCAAAAATCCCTCTTTCAAATTTCAGTTGATGTGGTTAAGAGATCAATCTTTGCATGATCTTATGTTGGATTGGTGGCAGGAGGGGAGGCCTACCCATGGGACGGCCATGTTTACTTTCACTAAGAGGCTTCAACATGTGAAGTTCAGGCTTAAGAGATGGAATAAACAGTGTTTTGGGAACCTACAAGCTCAGAAGTTGGTTGCCCAGTCCAAGTTGGATTCCATCACTCGTCAGATTCGTGACCAGGGGTTGACCTCTGACCTTAGTATTGCTGAGTCCTTGGCTCTAAAGGGATTAGAAGAGTGGGAGCTTCGGGAGGAGATCTTCTGGAAGCAGAAATCTCGCATTGATTGGCTTCAGGAGGGGGATAGGAACACCGCTTTCTTCCATAATTCGGTTAAGGCTCGGAGGCAGGGGAACTCTATCTCCTCTCTAGTTTCTCAAGATGGGGCTCAGCTTTCCTCCAGCGCTGATATTTCCAGGGAAGCTGTCAATTATTTTTCTAACCTTTTCTCTAGGGAGGATATTGTTGCTAGGGCTGAGGAGGGGGCCATTTTGGATTGTGTTCCCCAACTGGTCTCTGCTGAGATGAATGGGGTTCTCTTATGTCCTATCTTGTTACCTGAATTGGAGAAAGTGGTGTTTAATATGAAAAAAGGCAAGGCTCCTGGTCCGGATGGGTTTCCGATTGAGTTCTTTCAGGAGTTTTGGGAAATTATAAAGTTTGACCTCCTCGAGGTGATTTAGGAATCTCATAGGAACAAGCAGATGCTCAAGTCCATGAATTCTACCTTTTTGGCTCTCATACCCAAGATGGAAGGAGCTAACCGGCTGGCGCAATTCAGGCCTATTGCGTTATGTAATGTGGTTTACAAGATCATCACCAAGTTGATTGCTGAGCGACTCAAACCACTCCTCGGTTCTCTGATCTCTGCTGAGCAAGGTGGTTTTGTTGAAGGGAGACAAATTTTGGATGGCGTCGTGATAGCCATGGAAGCTATTCATTCTATGGCTAACTCTAAGGAGAAGGCTATGTTTATTAAACTCGACATGTCTAAAGCTTATGACCGGGTGAGTTGGGAATTCTTACAAAAAACTCTCCTGGCTTTTGGCTTTGCGGAGGAGTGGGTGAATTGGGTCCTTAGTTGTGTTACCTCTGCCTCTTTCTCGGTTCTTATTAATGGGGAGCCTTCAGATCTGTTTAGTGCTTCTCGGGGTCTCCGGCAGGGGGATCCTTTATCTCCTTACTTATTCATTATCATGGCAGAGGGTCTTGGAAGATTTATTAAATCTCAGGTGAGTCAGGGTCTTATCCGTGGTTGGAGCTGGAGCAACTCTCTTCCTTCCTACTCTCATCTTCAGTTTGTGGATGATACGGGGCTGATGGGCTTGGCTAGAATTAGTGAGGCTGTGAACTTCAGGAGAGCTCTTGACATCTATTTGAAGGCTTCAGGTCAGTGTATTAATGATGACAAGTCTTCCATTTATTTCTTTAATACTCCTCAGCGCATTCAGAGTAGGATTGCTAGGATCCTAAGATTTCAGATCGGTTCTCTCCCCTTGATGTACCTTGGGATCCCTTTGGCTTTGGGAGCCCAGCGTAGAGATTAATAGCAGGGAATTTTGGATAAATTTCGGAGTAAGGTTAGTCATTGGACTTACAGGTGGCTATCTTCTGCTGGGAGAGTGGTTCTCCTAAAGACTATGGTGCAGTCTCTCCCCATTTATAGGTGTTGTGTGCAGGTTCCCCCGTCAGCCTTTGTGTGGGATTTCGATGCTCTGTCTCGGCAATTTCTCTGGTCTGGCAACCTTCTTTCCTCGAAGTGGAGCTTAGTCAAGTGGGAGTCTGTTTGCAGGCCGAAGCATGCTGGGGGCCTTGGTCTTAGGTCTATGGCTCTTGCTGTCACTGCCTTGGCGGCCAAGCTATACTGGAGGTGGTGCAACAATCAGGATCAGGATTGGGCTAAGATTCTGGCCCACAAGTATCTCCCCGGTGTTGAGTGCCTTGATGTGCCACGTCTTCATTTGATGGGCAAGGGTTCTTGTATTTGGGATACTCTTAAGAAGGGTGCTCAGCTGATTAAGGAGGGGCTCTTCTGGATCTGTAATAGAGGCTCTGATGCTCTTTTTTGGCAAGACTCTTGGGATGGCCACCCTCCCATTCTTTCTAGTTTTCCTCAGCTTCAGCCTCTTTTCCATATTTTCTCTGATGCCGGTTGGATTAAGGTGGAGCATTTTAAAACTGTCAAGCGTACTGGTCAGGTGACGGTGGCTTGCTGGAAGGATCCTCAGGAGTGGCCCTTGGGTGGTTCTGATGAGGATCGTGATGTTCTTGCTAGAATTTTGAAGGACAGACTTTGCAGCTCTCTGAATGGGAGGGATGTTCTGGCTTGGAGTCCTAGTCCAAAAGGTAAATTCACTGTTGCTCAAGGCTACACTATGCTTGACAAGAACTTACATGGTCCGGCTGAGGTGCACTGGTGGAAGAAGGTTTGGGACAACTTCTCATGGCCCAAATGCAATTTTTTCTTATGGTTGGTTGCTCAGAGGAAGTGCCTCACTTGGGAAAATCTTCGCAAGCGAGGTTTTCAGGGTCCTTCTATTTGCCTTCTTTGTTCTTGCAATGAGGAGTGTACCTCTCACTTGTTCTTTCTTTGCCCTTACTCTAGAGAGTTGTGGCATAGATGGTGGGAGGCTTGGCAACATGGTTGTATTCATGCTACCTCCTTGATTGACTTCTGGGAAAGTTTGGGCAGACCTCCTACAAAGACTTCTTTCCTGCAGGTGGCCTGGTCTATTGGGCCTACTCTCATTCTCTGGAACCTTTGGCTGGAGAGGAACCGAAGAGTTTTTTGTGGCTCCAATTTGGGAAGTTCTCAATTGTGGAAGAAGATTCTTAGCAGGCTCCAGGAGACTATTTCAGCTAAGTGTGATATGTCTGTAAATACTGACCCTGGTGATCTGGGTATTTTGCGAAATTTGAACTTGGGGGATAGTAGCAGGGGATGCCTTGCTGGTAGAAGATCCCGCCATGTCAGGCAATGGGTCTGTCGCGATGGAAGGTGGACGCCTCCCCCGGTGGGGGTCTTAAAAATTAACACTGATGGTTCTTCTCGTGGGAACCCTGGTCATGCTGGTGTTGGGGGTATTGGTAGAGGTAATGATGGTGATGCGGTTTTTGTCTTCTCTATTTACAAAGGGCAGCATTCTAATAATCTGATGGAGGCCCTTGCTATCAAGATAGCTGTTGAGCGTGGTTACTCTCTAGGTTGGCAGAGGATCATTTGTGAGTCTGATTCTCAGATTGTGGTGGATATGCTGAACAACCAGAAGCTGGAGGATGTTAGTTGGCAATTGGCTTCTGTGGTCAGACAGATTCTGAGTCTTTGCAGTTCCTTGGATTCTGTCTCCTTTTGTCATATCCCTAGAGAGTGGAACAGAGTGGCTGATTGTCTGGCGAAGTGGGCCTCTGAGAATGTGGACGACTGGGATATTAGTGGAAGGGATGAGTTACCTTCTGATTACTTGGGACTCTAGAGAGGTTATTAGTGGAGGACAGGTATATGTAGTGTTCTTGTTGGTTGTTTTGGTGGTGGTCTTGCTTTGGTGGGCCTGTGGCTTTGGCTTGTACTTTGGTATTGATTGAATAAAAATTTTACCCCTTCTTTTTTAAAAAAAAAAAAAAAAAAAAAAAAAAATTCTCTTCCCTATGCAAGTTCTAGAACCTTTAACTTGTCACATCACTCACATGTGCCAAAGTCTTCTAGAATATTTAACTTGTCACATCAGTCACATGTGGGTAAGTATTTACTTTTTTAAGGACCTTGTTTTATCTAAGATATTTTTCACCTCTCTTTTTGGAACCTTGTCTTATCGACAAGATTCCCCAATCATGTGAATTTTAAATTCACTTTTATTCACCCAAGATTCTCCTCTTCCCCATGTGATCATTGAGAGGTCACGTTATCCTTTTTCCAAGGTACTTGCAAGTACCTCCACATCATTTGTACTCTCTCCACCTCATGTGTCCTTATGACACATCATCTGCCACATGGAAAGATGCGAGGGCTTGTGAGTTCTCAACCCACGATAGCCCTTCATCTTGTCCATGGTGGCAAGATCTCAACCGTTCATTATTTTTAGGGATCCTCTCCATAAAATGAAAGAAGTTTTATTTTATTCTTAATTATCAATTATGCATTCAACACATCTCATTTAACCACAACATTCAACCAATTTTCAAGCTCAAACATTCAACTCCAACTATCTCAAGCATTCAAGCTCTCATCCACCATTATCACACCTTCAAGCTCATCTTGCATCCACTCTAGCCACCTACTCAACTACCCACTTTGCTCATTTGAGTCCTCATATTGCATACATCATTTTGAATCTATTTTAGTGTCTTGCCATCAAAGGGAGCACACATAAAATCTTCCATCAAGGTCCAACCAAAGGATCAATCCAAGACAAGGTATAATCAACTTATTTGTTATCTTTATTTTATTTTGGATTCAACTAGGCTTATCTCGAGGTATCAGTGTTCTTTTCTTCTCTTTTGCATCTTGTTTTGCATGGTTTAGAGTAGGTTAAGATCACTGGTTCACATTTATGGCATGCCTGGTGGGACCCACAAATGGGTCCCTATCTATTACGTTTCTTATTGTTTCATTTTTGTAGGTTCAGGTTTGCAAAGGTGTGTACTTGCCCTCCCAGAGGGGCACACCCACCCTTGATAAACACAGACGGGCGTACTTGCCCTCCCAGAAGGGCGTACCTACCCTTGAACAACACTGTTTTCTATTTTCTGCTAACTTTTTTCTATAGAGGGGCGTACTTGCCCTCCCAGAAGGGCGTACCTGCCCTTGAACAACACTATTTTCAATTTTTTGCTAACTATTTTTTACAGAGGGGCGTACCTTCCCTCCCAGAAGGGCATACCTACCCTTTAACAACACTATTTTCTATTTTTTCCTAACTATTTTTTTTAGAGGGGTGTACCTACCCTTCTAGAGGAGCGTACCCACCTTTGACAAACACAGAGGGGTGTACCTGCCCTTGAATAGCATTATTTTTTCACTATTTTACTATTTTAACTTACTATTTTTTGTAGAGGGGAATACCTACCCTTGACAGGCATAGAGGGGAGTACCTTCCCTCCAAAAAGGGTGTAGTTTCCCTTGACATAACCCTTTGTGAGGTAAAAACAATCATTTTAGCTTCATTTCGGCTTTTTTTTCATCATTTTCATATTCTAACCCCCTAACATTGGCTGTTTGTGAGTTTTTTTATGTTTTTGTTAACATTTCTGTAGCTTATTTCATGATTAACGAAGAACGGAGAATAAAAAAACTAACATTTTCTTGCAGGACTATTGGTTTATCTAGTTTGTTTATTGTTTTCATGCATTAATCTAGGCACATGTTTAATTAGGGGGAGTCAAATCTACTATTTTTCATGTCTGCAAATCCATTGTGTCACCCAAGGGTCCCCTTGCACTTCGTGTGAGCCTAGGGAGTAGCCAAAAATGATTGGTGCTCTCTTTCTAGCAGGACCTGCTTGGGAATTTCATCACCACAAAGGACAATCCCAACCACATGTACCAGTAGGGTATACAAAGGGGGGAGAGTGAAATTTGTACCTAAATCCAATCATGTCATGTCTAGTGGAGCGTCGAAGCTAGGGTGATACCTAGATAGACGTGAAGAGTTGGTCTGAGCCCTTCAGTATCTTGTTGGGGTTCCTGACTCACTCTTGTTACGGGCTGGTGTTCACGGTTGTGCCTCACGTACCAAGAGTATATTGAGGACTCCATAGATGCCTTGTTTATCCTAGATTAGAGAACTGTGTTGGCCATACCCTTCATCACTAATCTTAGGATTGTGTTGTCTGTACTGTCTTCCTTGTGCAAAAACTAGTGTGTTTCTGGTTGTTCGCTTGTTGTTTGTAGTGTTTTTGGTTCTTTTCTTCAGCCATTTTCATCTGAATTAAGTCTAAGTTAGTTGACATAGGTGACCCTGCCCTCAACTGGGGTAGACCTTCCCTTTGTCTCAGTCATCCCTTAGCCTATTTTTGTCAAAATTGTCAATCTTTTAACTGAACAAGTGAACCTGCCCTTTCTTTGGGTGAACCTTCCCCATAGAGGAGCATACCTACCCTACAGAGGGGTGTACCTACCCTCCAAAGGGGTGAACCTACCCTCCACCAACCTCTTTCACCTTCTGTTCCACCATTTTGAGCACCCGTTTTCCCATTTTGAACACCTATTTGCTCATTCTGAGTGCTCGTTTTCCCATTCCAAGCAGTCGTCCCCCCATTCTGAACATCCTTACATCATATTGATAAATCCTCCCCTCATTCAGAGTAGTCACCCCCTCATTTTGAGTGCCTATTTACTTTATCCAAGCATCTATTTCTGCCAAAATTGTCAAACTTTTCACTGAATGGGCATACCTAACCTGTAGAGGGGCGTACCTAACCTCTAGAGGGGTGAACCTGCCCTCCAAATAGTTAGCTTTTCCTTCTATTTAGTTAAATGACTTGTTTCTTAGGTTGGGCGAACCTGCCTTATCTTTGGGCATACATGCCCTCTAAAAGGGCGTACCTGTCCCCTGAAAGAGAGTACCTACCCTCTAAAAGGGCATACGTATCCCATGAAAGCGCGTACCTACCCCCCGAAAGGGCATACCTTCCCCCTGAAAGGTCATACTTCCCCCCTGAAAGGATGTACTTTCCCTCTAAAAGGGCGTACTTGCCCTCCAAACGACCAATTCCACCTCCCGTTTGCCCATTCTGAACACTTGTCATCATCATTTCCATTCATCAACACTTTCTGAAAGTCATTGTTTCATCGAAAAAATCACATAGGTGCATCTTAGAACATCATTAGAGTCCATATCCATCATCAAA
>VDFB02085938.1:0-11390 GCA_007258455.2 Sequoia sempervirens
TATTATTATTATTATATATAGGTTATAACTTATAATATATGATATTATTATAAGTTATATAGTTAATCTATATATCGATTATGATATTAATATATTTATAATATATAGGTTAATCATATATATTTATTAATATATGATTATAATATTAATATATAGGTATAACCTATATATTATTATAATATATTTACCACATTAATGTGTCATAATAATTATAACTATTCTCTATTATAATAATATATTATAGGTAAATATAATACCTATAATATATATTTATGATTATAATAATTATATTACCACAGATATATGATTATGTTTAAGTTATATATTAGATTTATTTACATTATTAATCATATTAAAATGTGATATTAGATATATAGATAATTTATAATATAATGGGCTATATATATATATTTGGTAATTTTTCTTCTTATTTACTAACTCCTCACCCAAGAAGGCTTAAAGGAAGCTATTTTTATGATGGCCAATAATAAAGCTCTTGGTTTAGAAAAATTCCCTTGTGAATTATACAAGTCCTTTTGGGATATTTTTTTTGGCAATGACCTTCATAAGTATTAAAATGGAAGAGAAGATAGGTCTTTGAGAAAATCTAAATCTTGATTTCAACAATAACAAATATAAAATAATAATATCTATAATATAAAATAATTGATCTTTGGGAGATTTCAATATATTCAATCTAGTTTTTTTTTTCTTATATTGCAATGACTTATAAATCGGTTATTTTTCATGAATGTAACTTCACAAAACTAACATTTTAGCTTTATTATTTATAAACTAATATTTATTTATAAATTAAAACTTGTATGCTAATTTATTGTTTACTAATCTAGCCAATACTAAGATGTAATATATTTCCAACATTTTTTTACTCCTTACCGTGAGGCTCCTCAGTGGGGAAGCTGGTTGGGCCTCTCTTGTTAGAAATAAATATATGAATGGCTATGGGAAAACTTGGAATACGCTTACTTCTTAAATAAATATCTAAATGGCTATGGGAGAACTTGGAATATGCTTACTTCTAATGACATCCCTGTTGGTTCTTGTTTTTGGAGAAATATTATCCCCTGCAGGGACTTGATTGCTAATCATAGCTAGAACAACTATTCCCATTTGGGTAACTGCAAGAAGTTGGTTCCATGAAGAGGGGAAGTTTTAGCCAAAAAAATGTCATCGAAAATGTGATCTCAATCCTTAGATTCCTAAACAAATACCCATTTGAAAAATATAATAGGTGTCCATTTTAAAGCAGGTGTTCTAAAAAAATAAAATTCCAACCAACTTTTTGATTTTGTTTTAGGCTTGGGAATGGCTTGGTAACTCAACCCTTAGCCCCTTGATCATAAAATAGCTTCCTTTAAGCTTCTTGGGTGAGGAGTTAGTAAATAAGAAGAAAAATTACCAAATATATATATATATATAGCCCATTATATTATAAATTATCTATATATCTAATATCACATTTTAATATGATTAATAATGTAAATAAATCTAATATATAACTTAAACATAATCATATATGTGTGGTAATATAATTATTATAGTCATAAATATATATTATAGGTATTATATTTAGCTATAATATATTATTATAATAGAGAATAGTTATAACTATTATGACACATTAATGTGGTAAATATATTATAATAATATATAGGTTATACCTATTAATATTTATATATAATAATTAAAAATCTATATTAATATATTTATAATATATAGGTTAACCTATATATATATATATTATAATTATAGGTTATATATTAACCTATATTAATAGCATAACCTATATATTTTATCTATATAGATAATATTTATATATCATATATATGATTAACCTATATATTTATTATAGTATAGGTAATATTTGATCTATAATATTATAATATTACCTAATTATTACCCTTATTCTAACATTAATTTGAAATCTAATTATAATTCTATCTTAACCCTATTTTTAATCCTAATTCTAACAATAATCCTAACCCTAACTCTAATCATATCTATAATTCTAACCATTAAACTAGTTAACCCTATTTCTAAACCTAATCATAATTATAATGATTTTAGAATTATAATTATTAATAATAATTAGGGCTCTAGAATTATAATTTAATTAATTTATAAAACTAATATTGTAATTAATTATTTGATTATAAAAATTCTTAGACTAATTATTTAATTAAATATTTAAAATTATAATTATTAAATAAGATATGGTTATAATATAATTGATTAAAACATCTATAGTTATTTTTATAATTATTTTAAATTTTAAAATAATAATTAATAAATTAGAATCATATTTATATATTCTAATCCTAAAGTTAAATAATTATATAATTCTAATTCTAATTCTAAATTACTAAAATATTTAATTGTATTTTGGTGAACTATAACCCTAATCATAATTTAATTAAAAAATAATTTTATTATAATTGTAAATTAATCTATATAATTATAATTATAATAAACTTAATTCTAAACCTAATTCTTAATTATTAATATTTTCCAATTAGAGTATATTTATGTAATATTAATTATAACACTCACCCATTATTATTGCACACCCTTGCAATTATATGGAAATCAACTTAACTAAGGTATATCATAAATTTTATCTATATGAAAATTTGCTAATACATTATGCAAATTTATGTATTAAAGCAAACAAATATTTTAACTGGTGTATCATTTTCATTAGTTGAATGAAGTTCACCTACAAACCCTCCTTAACCTTGCTTAATTGATTTTCTTTGGAATAATGAGATGAGGGGAAAAAAATCAAAAATTAAAAAAGTAAAAAATCAAACATTTTACTTTAAGAAAAATTAAATATAATGAAATTAACATTGTTGTGGAAAATATCTTTAAAAAATTAGTGCAATCATTGATCTTTTTTATATAATATTTTATTTCTTATAAATTAAAAAAAATATTAGATTATATATGTTACATATTATACAGTATATATTATTATAATGCCATGTTAAAATTAATATATTACATATGAATTTAATAAATTAATATAATATATAATCAAATATAATATTTTAAAAACTAGCTATATTATATTATAAAACCATATTATTATCTTATATCATTAATAATAATAATTTATTTATTGACAAACAAAAAATTTACAACTAATCTCCCATGACTCACCAATTCTCTTCAAAATATAAAATTTATAATTTCATAGTAACACCATTTACATTGACAATTAAATAACTTCTAGCTTCCAAATTTTATGTTGGCACAACAAATCATGGAATGTTTTGCAAACACAAAACACACCCTCGAACTAGATGCTCCTCCATCAATTTATTATTATTATTATTATTTTAAGAAATTAAATTTTATGCTATTTTATTATTATATATTATAGTTCTATATATTATATTGATATAATTTACTTTAATTTATATTATATTTATTTTATTCACAAATAATTAAAATTATTGTTATACTTGTTAAAAAAAAATTGTTGTGTTCTAAAAATTGGGTGCTGCCAATAGTAGATTTTGTTATTTTACTCATAAATAATTGTACACTACATATTTGATTTGAATTGACTGTTTTATCTACAACTTATGTTGTTTAGGACAATAAGAATATCTATCAAACAGACTTGGATTTCATAAAAAATAATGAGAAGATCTTTCAATTATTGACATGGAGAATACATGTAATCTATTTAACAAAGTGCCTGAAAGAATATGACATAATTGTATTGTAAATGTATGCTATTCACTAATAAAAATATTAAATACACTTCATTCTTTTAAATGTTACAAACAAAAATTAAAAAAAAATTGCAGGCAAGACATAAGAGAACTTGACAATACCTTTAAAATATGTAAAATTACATTGCACCCATGATATCCTTGCTTTGCAATTTTGACTATTATTCAAAATAGAACAATACACTAAGACACTTCAAAAGCACTAAAGGGGAAAAAAGAGCATATGACCAATACAAATGTTTAGAATGGTAATAAATTTGCAAAATGTACTCATGGAAAATGCATACTACATCCACTTTTAGAAGCAAGGGCACTCTATTAATTTAGATAAAATACAATATCAACAACTCAATGCACTACTGTCCTTTTTACATTTCAACTATCCAACTCCAAAAGAGCATCTTGAAGTTTGTTACAATCAAGAATATGAGAGGACAAAAGAAAGAAATGAAACATCAAAGAATAAAACGGTTAGACAGATGAGATGAATCGATTGGGCTTCATAATTCCAACATCTTTTACCCACATAACATAAATATGAATTTGTACTTGAATCACCTGCAAATTGTAGAGGAAGAAGCATTCACAATGAACTACTTGATTATATTCAAATGAGAAAACAGTTATGCAAGAAATGGTTTAAAAAATAGTTATTTCAAATCCAAAAACTTTGAGCCTCAATTTTAAATCCAAAAAATTCATACCTCAATTGCACGTGCACACCATAAGTATGAAATAAATTAAAAATGCAAAGTACTTGTTTCTAGTTATATAGAAAATTTAAAATTGAATGATTTATTTAGACATAGATTTTAGTTAAAATTTTATTTTATAAAGGAATTTGACATTTATTAACAAAGTAAATAGATTTAGTAAATTTATTTTTTAAATAAAATAAATCAAACTAATTTAGCATCTAATTTAGTATTAGCAAAAATTATACAGTTTAATTTTTAAAATAATCAAATTATTTTAAAAGTAATTATATTAAAACTATCTAGAAATTAATTATTTTCATATTTTATTTTTTTTAAAGAAAATTATTTTTGTTCAATTTATCAAATTTCAAAAGAAATTAGTATTAATGATTTTATATTACAAAAATAGATTTCAAGAAATATATTTTAATTTATCAAAGGCAAATGAAAATTAATATTACCAAAAATTAATCTTAAAATATAGTTTTAATTTATTAGCATTTAGAGTTAGTTAAATTTAGATTGCAAATGTAAATAGAATAGTTAAGTTAAAAGTAATTGCCATTAAATAGAATAATTAAGTTAAAAGTAAAAGTATAGGGGAATTTATTAGTTAATTAAATTTAGATTGCAAACGTAATAGAATAGTTAAGTTAAAAGTAATTGTCATTTTCTCTTGTCCTTTCCATCTCCCACTATAATCGCAACTCTGATAATGGAGCCGAAAAAATCGCTCTTATTGCTCAAAAGTTTTGAGCAATAAAATTGAGGAAAAATAATTTTTGGAATTTGAAAAGTTAAAAATTGTGCATTTAACTTTAAAAAAATAAAATATAATGTATTAAAATTAAATTATAATGTATAGGAAAGAAATTAATAGAATTTGATTGGCTGCAAGCAAAACAATTAATCACTAGTTAAGTTCAAGGGGTCGCCTATAGTTCCATGGGAGGAACTAAAAATTGTAATAATTAATTTATTTATAATGAGAAATATATGTTTTAGAATATTTTATTTATGATATATAGTTAAATAATAATTAATCATTTTTATTAACAATTTAAAAATTAATAATAAATAAAGCTAAAGCTAACCCTAACCCTAACCCTACTAACTCCATGCTAACTCCAACCCTAACCCCACTGCTCATCTTAAACATAATCCTAAAGCTAACCCTAACCCTATTGCTCATCCCAAACACATTTTTAAGCTTAACCCTTTTTATATATTTTAGTATATTTAATATAAAAATTTAATGTAAGTTATAGTTAAGGGTCAAACATGTTTAGGTTCAAACTTTTATTAGGGTTGGGATTAATTTTATTATTGGGAATAGGGTTAGGGTTAGGTTTAGAGATATAAGTGGTATCAGGGTTGGAGTTAGTATTACGGTTAGGATTAGGTTTAGGGTTAGGGCTACGGTTAGCATATATAAAAAGGGTTAAGTTTAAAAATGTGTTTAGGATGAGGATAGGGTTAGGGTTCAATTTAGGATTATGTTTAAGATTAGCAATAGCATTAGGGTTGGAGTTAGCATGTATAAAATGGGTTAGGCTTAGAAATAGGGTGAGGGTAAGGATTAGGGTTAATTTAATGTTAGAGATTAGGGTTGGGGTTAAAATTAGGGATAGGGATAGGGATAGGGATAGGGTTAGGGTTAGGGTTAGGGTTAGGATTAGGATTAGGATTAGGGTTGAAGTTATGAATAAGTTTAGGGTTACAATTAGGGATGAGAATAGGGTTAGGGTTAGAGATAAAATTAGGATTAGGGTTATATACCTTATAATTTTTTTTTAAAACTATAAAATATTAGTTATAAAAGTTTATTTATTTATATTATATACATATTATTTATTATAACATATCATATTTTATTTTATATATAAGATATATGCTATTTATTTAATATAATTCAATAATAAATAATATATATTTATATAATAGGAGAATTTAAATTGAATGAATATCTAAACTATAATATATAATAAATATAATAATAATAATAACATTTTAAAAATTTAATTTACATTACATAAAATATTAAAAATAATTTATATTATATCTTAGTTTTAACATTGAGCTAAAAACTAAAACTAAAACTAAAAAAAGTAAATAAAATAAGTGAAAATAGTTCTTTAAAGAAATATAAAATAACAAAAATAAAATAACTTTTAAATAAATAAAAATATTCTTTAAATAAAATAAAATAATCTAAAAGATTAAAATTTATGTATTATATATAATAAATAAAATAATTAAAATATTTTTACATTCTATATTAATTTTTCTTTATTTCTTATATACAAAATAAAATCTAAAATATTATTAAAAAAAATTATTTAAAAAAAAAACTATTATAAAAAAAATTAACATTAGCTAAATCTTTAATTATTAATCTATCAAATTAAATATATAAAAATTAATGTTAAAATTAAATATATAAAATTAATGTTAAAATTTAAATTAATGAAAGGCATCCACTGTGAGAAAAGCGGTGATGGCATCCATGCCATGCATCCATGGCACGGTAGAAGTGTTGCCTCTATAGCCTTTGTCCAACATTTTTGTTATTTTTTTTTAAATCGTTTTTTAACACGTTATGAAGTCTGTTTTGATTTTTTAAAAGGAGTGTAGTTAAATGATTGTTATATTTATTTTATTCATTTTTTAATATGAAATTTCAAATATAAAATTTTAAAATAAATTTAACATATGTATTTTAAATTATTTATTTTACATATTTATTTTTTATTTATTTAAAATATGAAATAAAAATTAATTGATATGTAAAAAAAAATTTTAGTGTAAATTATAAATTGTAAAACATAATACATAATATAAAACATTAAGTTAAATGTTGAATTTTAAATCTAATAACAAAACTATTCTTTAAATGTTAAACAATATATTATATATATAATTTAAAAAATAATATATCAATTAAATGTAAAGTAGATAGTAATGAAAATAATAATTAAAAATAAATAAATAAATAATAAACTTATTAAGTTAATATATATTTAAATAAAAAGTATTACAAAATTGTAAAATTAATTAATTATCAACCTAAAAAATATAATTATTATATTAAAACAATATTAACATTATTAATCTATACAAATTTTAATTATATTATATTCTATTTGTGTTTACATTGTACTTTAATTGTATTGGAAAAAAATAGTATTAATTACTAGACATTATTAATGTTTAAAATAATAAAATATAAAAAATATAAATTTCCACCATAAAAAAAAAACTAATATAAATAAAATATAATATAATTCAAAGAATATAAAAAATAGAATTAAAATTAAAATATAGAGTTTAATTTAGAATATGTAGAATTCTAATAACACAACTATTCTCTCAATATATAGTAGTATATTTTATATATGATTTACAAAATAAGACATTAATTAAAATTAAATTGTTCAATATATTTAATATATTAACACCTGACAATAATATATTTCTAATATAATAACCCTAACAATTGTTAAAAAATATATATTAATTAAGATTAAATTGTTCAAGCGGTATTGTCATGGTGTGATGGTTTAAAAGTGGCATTGTTGTTCTTTCCACGAAGGTTCAAACCCCATTGGGGTGGTATTGTTGAGCAGTTGTATTTCACTTCATAGCTCTAGTTTACCTCTTGAATTAAAAAAGATTAAATTGTTCAATATGTTTGTAATATAGGTTGGTAATTGATTTTAAAGAACATTAAAAGTATACAGTAATTAATTATTTTTGACTGTTTTCAAAATACAATTAAAGTACAAATGTAAACATAAATAAAATATAATATAATTAAAATTTGTATAGATTAATAATGTTAGTATTGTTTTAATATAATAATTATATTTTTTAGGTTGATATTTAATTAATATTACAATTTTGTAATACTTTTTTATTTAAATATACATTAACTTAATAAGTTTATTATTTATTTATTTATTTTTAATTATTATTTTCATTACTATCTATTTTGCATTTAATTGATATATTAGTTTTTAAATTATATATAAAATATAAAATATACTTTTGAACATTTAAAGAATAATTTTATTATTAGATTTAAAATTCAACATTTAACTTAATGTTTTATATTTTATAACTTACACTTAAAAAAAGTTTTACATATCAATTAATTTTTATTTCATATTTTAAATAAATAAAAAATAAATATATAAAATAAATAATTTAAAATAAATATGTTAAATTTATTTTAAAATTTTATATTTGAAATTTCATATTAAAAAATGAATAAAATAAATAATTTAAAATAAATATAACAATCATTTAACTACACACCTTTTAAAAAATCAAAACAGACTTCATAACGTGTTAAAAAATGATTTAAGAAAAAGATAACCAAATATTGCCGTGTTAAAAAATGGTTTAAAAAAACATATAACCAAATGTTGTCATGTAAAACCATGGTATGCGCCACCAGGATCCAAACTTCGATTATTACAGCAACTCATACAGAAAATGATGCAAACCTATCCATGAAGTGCATCCTTACCCGGGTGCATTCACGGGGTTGGATAGTCGTTGCCTTTACACAATGCCTTTCTCACATAGATTACACCCTTCTTCATGTACACTGAGTTGGCCTATACATCGAGTTGGCTTAGTGGTGCGGAAACTTGTACTATTGAAGAGAGGTAACAAGTTCAAACTCTATATGGGGTAAAGGTACATGTAGGTCTCGTATTGTGGGCATGAGTTAGGTGCCCCTTCATATTAGAGATGCGAAGGTCCCATATGTTGTAGACCAAAAACAAAATCCCAGTATCATGGACTATAAAAGGACCTTTCCTTTCCTTTCCTTTTTCATTTATGCAAATCACATTATGCTTTTAGTCTTTGCTTTGTGGTAGAAAACAGGAAATAATTTTGGCACCAACTTTAAGTATAAATGATAGTTCCACCATAGTCTGACATCTTTGCTGCTTTTCAGACGCAAATTTCACCAACTGACACGATTTCGCTCTTTTCCCACGTAGTTTGACATGTTTTTGTTTCACTAATTTCTTATCATTTGCCATTATTGAATCTCTCAAAATGTGGACACCACTCCAACTTCAATCAACTTCTTAATGGAAAAGGTATAATTGGTTGGAGAAAGACATAGTAGAGAGGGGACCATACTAGGGCAGGAGCCTATAGTGGGGATGGAATTAGTCCCATGTGGGCTCCACAATAGTCTGTCTTAATATGCAAATGTAAATCACTTTTCACCCACAAAGTCAACAAAGGTACTTGATTCACTATATCCTAAAAATTGTACTATAATCGGTTTATATTTGTCCCATACACAAATATATGTTCGTAGTCTTACATGTCAGAGAATATTCAAAGCACAACTGACACCACAAACATACAAGCCATTAATACATACAAACTCAACAATTGAAGGCATCCAATGGAGAATTCAAATTTGAAATTAAAAGGACATCAATTAAAGACTCCACACTAAACCAACATTGAACATATAAGGAAAATTTTAAATTCAAAAATGCATAACTCAATCACTTGCAATTTCCATTTAGCACGTCCCACTTTCATTATCAGTTATACAATTTCATCCAGAAATATGAAGAAAGTCCAAAGGAAGCAACAACAACATCCTAACAATGTACAGGTATTCTACTGCTACAAATTTTTGCTGCCTGTGAATGCAAATATTTTGTATGGGATGTCAATTTTTCTCACATTGACCTATAACTCAATATCTGGGGTTTCAACTTACACTTTATATGAATGTCAACTCATTTCAATTCAACTTCATGCTTTCATTGGTTTTCCTTTCCTTTATACTCATCCATGCACGACGTTTACCCTACATTATGCATTTCAATATTTTGTGTTCTTCATTGCACGACGTTTATTGTGCTTTTCATATTTGCTTACACAAAACATGAACTGGGTTTGACTCGTTTAAAATGGTTTTTCACTACTATTAGACTTGTTCGACGAAATATGGAAAGGGTTTGACTGGTTTTCTACCATGCACTTGTTTTCGTGTGTTCATCATTGCACAAACTTTAAATCTGCAATTTTCTTTTTACATTTGTTTGTTATTCCACAATACGGAAATGGATACAATATATTTGCTTGTTACTAGGAAATATTCATACGGTTATAATGTTTATCATTTCGAGGGTTTTTGCCATGCACATGCATTCGTGTCTTCGTCACTGCAAACTTTAACTCTGCAATTTGCTTATAATATTCTCATGTTATTTTGAAATATGAAAATGGTATGACTGGTTTTCATTTCCAAGATATTCTAGCATGTTTATGTATTATTCTGTTCTTCCATCCATAATAGTTATATCTGTGAAATGCTTTACTCATTTCATTGTTACTACTAAACATGGAAGGGGTTTCACTGTTCAAAATTACAGGGTTCCCTCTTTGACATTGCACAAACTTTAACTCTACAATTTGTCTTTCATATTTGTTTGTTATTCCCAAATATGAAAATGGACTCACTTGTTTTCATTCCAAAGTTATTCCGCCATGCAATTATATTACTCTGTTTTTATATATGTATTTTTCTTTCCATACATACATATACATATTTGTGCATGGAAGAACAAAATAATACATAGACATATTTCCATACCTATATATTTCCATACATATATATGGTATGATTGGTTATCATTTCCAAGATATTCTGCCATGCAATCATATTATTTTGTTCTTCCATTCACAATAGTTGTGTCTGTGAAATGCAATTTTTATTTCATTGTTACTACCAAACATTTTTATGGTTTCACTGGTTCACAATTAGAAGGTTTCCTGCCATGCACTTGTATTCCTCTCTTTCACAATGCACAAACTAACTATGCAATTTTCCTTTAATATTTGTTTGTTATTCCCAAATATGAAAATGGATTTACATATATAT
>VDFB02085940.1:0-15218 GCA_007258455.2 Sequoia sempervirens
TTGTTACTTACATAATATGCCTATTTTTTTGTAATATCATAGTTTAATTCTGCTCCTTGGAGGGATTTGCTAAAAATGATATAGGTTGTTCATGCCCCTCATCATTCTTAAATTGTAACATTACTGTAGCAAGGGTGTGGTATGATGCAAATGAGAAGATCTGAAGGGGCTTACTAAAATCAAGAGATTTCAGCACTAGGACCTCCTTAATTGCTCTCTTTATAGCTACAAATGCATCTAGTGCTTCTGCAATCCAATTTATTTTAGTCCCCTTTTTCAACATTTTTGAAATGAGCTTGATAATTTTAGCAAAGTTTGAGATAAATCTTCTTATAAAATTTATTTGTCCAAAGAAGGACTGGATGGCTTTAACTATCTTAGGAATAGGAATCTTATCTATGGCTTCCACTCTTTTTGGATCAATTCTGACTCTGTCCTTGGACACTATATGTCCTAGTAACTTTCCCTCTATTACTGCAAAATGACACTTTTTAGGATTCAAGGAAATGCCAAACTCCAATGCTTTAACAAATATCTTTTCAAGGTGTGTAACATGGTCTTCTTCTTTCTTGGAATATGTAGTGATATCATCCTGGTATACCACCATTATTATGTTAATTAGATCAGAAAAAGCAACATCCATGGCTCGTTGGAATGTGGCTCCAACATTTGTTAGCCCAAATGGCATTCTTACGTATACATATGTGCCCCAAGGAGTGGTAAATGCAGTTTTGTATTGCTCTGATTCCTTTACCTTCACCTAGTTATACCCTGAAAATTCATCCATCATGGATAATAATTCGCACCCTGTGACCCTTTGCAGCATAGCCTCCATGTTTGGTAGTGGGTAGTTGTCTTTAAGGGATGAGATATTTAGATTTCTAAAATCTACACACAACCTTATGTCACCATTCTTGTTTCTGACTAGCACCAAGTTGGAGACCCAAGTGGAATGTCTAATAGGTTTGATGATACCTCCCTCCCTGAGCTTCATAAGTTCTTCATGCATCTTGGGCTACAAAGTTGGGTTTATTGGTCTCTGCTTTTTCCTAAAAGGTTTTGAATCAGGTTTGAGTGGAATTTCATGTTGGAAAAAATCTTCTATGTATGCCTTGAGATCATCATAAGACCATGTGAAGACATGCTTATATCTCCTTAATAATGCAATCAACATCTTTCTGATTGTTGGTCTTATCTTTTTCCCAATGTATACTTTTTTTGGTGCCAATTCAGTGCCCAAGTTAATTTCTTCAATGTCTTCCCTTTTTACTGGTGTTTGTTTCATAAGGGCTCGATCATTTCCATCAAACACCCTCTCCAATGCCACAAGCCCCTTAGGAATCTTGTTAGTCTTGAGTTGCACAACTTCATTCCCAAACACTTTGTTTTCCATATACTTCCCTCAATAAATGCATTAAAATCAATTTCATGAGTCTCATAATCGACCAATGCAATGTGATAATGTAACATCCTGACCACTTAATACTCAAGTAATCTCAAGAATTTACTAGAAGGTAAATAAACTTAGTAAACATGAGAGAGAATTTTTTTTTTAAATTAAAACATTTGCATAAGCACAAGAATAAAGTACAACTTTTCCAAATAAATTCAAACTTGAATTCACATGTAATCATAACTAGAATCAAGATAATTCCTTACAATATTCATTTATATCACATAAGATACACTTAGTATAAAGAATAGTCTTACCTCATAGGTTTTGATTGTCGTAAGCCAGAACATGGAGTTCAATGCATCTGGAATGTTGATGTCGATCTTCACAAGACTCTATGAGTCTTCTGCTACAGAGGGAGAGCATCATTCTAGTGATTTTCCTCCAACCACAGACTCAAATGGTCCCCTCGCACACTTCCTAACTAGAAGTGCCCCGGCCCTTCATGAAGGATATAGATATAAGGAATTGTCAAGTTTCACCATCTGAGTCCTAGTGATGTGTCCTACAAAACTCAATCGACCATACAACTCTAGATCCCTTCTAGCTAAGTATGATCATTCTGATTGGTCGTTCCATCTAGACACACACCTCTGACTCGTCTTAGAAACTATCTCATCCTATAGTTTTTCTTACTTTATTTGGTATTATAGGCTCAACTAGTCTGTATAGAAAAACCATTCTAGTCAATCCGACTTAGAATTAATCATAACTCATTCTAAACATGTAATGTAAAGATTTAGATATTTCAAACCTTTTCAAAAGTCCCTTATTGCATTCTTGCAATATCTAGGGTTTATGATGTCCTGTCATTTACTACAAGATTCAATACCCAACATCTCAATGTGTTTAATTGAGTTTCAACATTATCGAGTTGCTACATTATCAAGACTCTCTTAAAGTGTTATAAAGACTTCCTGTCTTTCTCTAAAGTTTTCTCGACCTTTCACTATCAATCAATATACATATATATATATATAGATATATATATATATATTCACAATGTCATATCTGACATAAGAGTTACATATTTCCTATATCCTCCTTGATTTAATACTAGGGTTTAGCTTCTCTAACCCAATACATGGAAATATCAAACATCCTTGTTCTCCATAGATAATAGCAATAGTGAAGCAAAACATAAGAGCAATTACTTCTAGTCTACCCAGACAACTTAGCATTTCTCAAATTGACATTTCATATAACATTAATAAGCATGATATCTGAGGAATATCCTCATTGATGTATATATATACCTTAACGAGTGTCGTTATTTCTCATAGCTAGTACTTTGACTAAGTTCAATCCTTCAACCTTAATAGGTTAGATTCGTAAGAGACAATAAATTGCTTCCAACTTCCTTGTCTACTCAATTTTATTCACATTCAAATAAGGAAAGGGTATAAACTCATATGATTATCATCCTTTACATAATTATTTTGCATATACCTATAACAACAATCTCAAGTACAATAGACATGTAGGTTGAGTTTCGGTCTCCCAACATCACCTTCTCGAAGTTGGTTGCGACATTGATACCAAGTATTGGAATAATGAAATTCCTTTATACACATAGTTCTAATAAGTTCAATCATTCATATATAATTAGGTCCATACTTTCAATCTCATACTATGTCTATACCGTTGAGCTGATTAAAAAGTCTCATTCTTGAAATAAAAGAGTATTTGAATGTCTCCTAGCATACCCATCCTTGAGAGGGTTTAACACAAGAAGAAAGATGCTTATCATAAGGTCGACTAGTTTCTTTTTCTTAAAAGCACCTAATACCAAAGGTTTGGCTTAGGATCATTCCCATAATAACCTTAGCTCTTCGATGGGAATCTATCCCTTCCTATAATTTAGGCATCCCCTCAATAATCTCAAAATATAATTAGAGCAATAGCTCAATCTCAAACTAGATTGTCAAGATGAAGGCAATAAATAATATATCCTAGTATCTTAAATAATCTTGCGCTATCATGCCACATCAACACCTCGACCTTATATGACATAGAGACAATAAACTTTTGGCTCTAAAACGTGCAAGGCTGAATAAGTCTTCGGCCAAGGAAAATTACATTTATCAAAGCCTATCAGCTAGACACAGTCACAATAAAACATTCAAGTACGTTGGCCCATTTCAAAACGAGCAATGGTTGATAAATAGATTCCAAATAATAAATTTCTTAAATGGGACAACAAGGCTTATATGCAGTGAACAAAGCTTATACCATAACCATTATTCACAATAAAGTGATCTCACCTCTTACCGAGCCATAAATTTTATCCAAAAACGGCCTTCTCTTTCAACATCTCACCTTCTCTACCCATCGTTATGCTTTCCAAGAGCATGCATGATATTCCACTCCCTTATCTCGATGGTGAAAGCTTTCTCCTCTCATGCCGTCATCCGATATCAAGACTTTGATCTAACAGTAAGCATTAGCAACTGCGCCTCCTCCTTTCTCTGTGTTAAGCATCATTATTTTATATGGTTTCTCCCTTGTGGAATACCTCCAGATTGGAATCCCTCACACAAGCACTCTTGATAGCTTTCGTAAGCATTAGAGAATAGTCTTCTCACATGGTATAGCAGAATAATTTCCCCGATCTCTTCTCCTCTTTTATCTCCTACGCTGGCCAAGAGACTTGCTTCTTCCATATGCTGGCCAAAAGACCCATTTTCCTAGACGCTGGTAGGGAGATTCCTCTAAAATGACCATGCTCCATGTGTTCCCAAAACCCGAGCCCATCACCAAAAACAATTGAGTAATTGTCTTTCCCCCCCGTAACCGCCTGGAGTTAGAGGGTCATGTTTTAGACTCCTCCAAATACTCGCTATCTCCCCCAACACAAAATAGTTACAATAACTAAATAACTGAATTCCCCTTCATAAGCCCGTCTATTCACAGATTAGAAATGATGTTTATCCCGTCCACACCGTTCCATGATGGTTAAAAACTATCTCATTTCCTGACGTCCACACCATTCCATGATAGTTAAAAACTATCTATTCTCCTGACGCCTCCACTCCTGTGTAACTGTTTCATGATCAATAGCTAAGGGCCACTACTGGTGGTTGCAACAATACTCAGGCATGCATGGGTAACTCAGCGAGTGACAAGGAGCAATTGATGATCATACCATCATGGTTACAAGTTGATAAGCATTGAGATTTTGTTGATATTAGCATAATGATATTAACTATATATATATATATATATATATATATAGAACTATCACCTCTTAACACTATGTCACGACCTAAGGGATCAGTGTAAGGCATATAAACTATGCAATTTCATATAAATATAAAAGTTAAAGTCATCAACAAAGATTCTAAGAGTTGAACAATTTTCATCAAAGCAATTTGCCCTTCTTAAATAAGAGTTGGATCCTATCATTTAACTCTTGGCATATGTAGCCATTTCCAATTTTCAACATATATCTTAACATACTAATACTTTAAGAAATATTAACATCATGGGAAAGGTTGACGACATAGGTCGTTACATTGTTGAATTGGCACTTTGTTGGAACAAAGGAATTCAACGATGATCATAAATGATCAACGTCTACATGTAATATCATAATGAGAGTCATTAAGTAAAAACGTTTAAAGATTGAACGCACATAAATGACAATCATTTGAGAATTAAGAGTTGGTAACACAATCCTACATGATCGACGACATTGATCCTTTTGTCGTCTCTCGGTCGTATTCACCCCATAAAATGAACTCAAAGATGATCATCATAATGACTTTCTTTTGCAAGGAATTGGGCTATCATATTAGTTCCCCCAACTTATTAAGCCAATTAAAACTATTATCAAGAATATAGACAATAATGAACACCCAATTACGCAAACGAGGTCACAACATAAAATCGTTACGACATGAGAAGCGACATACTCGACATAAAGTTGTCTCAATCGCAAAACAACTAAAGTTCAACCTTGACGACGTCACTATCCCCAAAACGACTAGGTTGACGTTAAGCAACTAGACATAAACTTAAGATGGTGACAACCTATTCTATTCCTCATATCTATTCCCTTCTCTCTGATGATACTCTCCCTCCCTTTCTCAGAGGGTGGAAACCTGTTTCTGGAATGCAACTTGCAATCAACAACACAAGATTAGTGTTTCAGTAATCATTTTCATAATCCTCATGAGATCATCACATCTTGACAACTTTTAAGCACATGTCAAATTTTAGTCAAATAAACATGACTCATGGAAATTGGTTGGTGTAATTAACTATTTAATTACATCTTCATAAGTTTACTTAGGCAATCTTTAATTCCTAAGTTATAGGATCTTATCCTTATCTTATCAAGCTATCTTGTTGCTCAAGATAAGATTTGGTTGTTGCATGCTTGCCTTTTATAAGCAAGCCTCATCTTGTACATTTGTATCAATTAATCGTGAATCAATCTTGCATATTGATAGCAAGCATTCTCGCCATCAAATCTCTCTTGTGTGGAAGTATTTTGGTCAAGCAACAGATTCTGGAAATCTAACATGGTATCAGAGCTTCCAGGGTTGCGGACTCCTTCCCGGATCTGAGGGTTTTATTATTTTTGGCTTGAAGATTTTGCTGGGTGCAAATTGGGGTTTCAAGAACCTCACGGTTGAGATCAGAAGATTCCGCAGACGAATTTTGACTGTAAATTCGCCTATATTGGGTAAAGTTGTTTTTGAAGCAAATTTTTTTTTGTTGGAACAGCGTCCCAAGCGGTACGATTTTCTATTTTTCGCAAAAAAATATTTTGTTAAATATTTTCGCAATTTATCTATAATTTTGGGGCAAAATTATTTTGATTTTATTGGGGTATTCAAATATTTTTTGGCAAAATATTTGTTAAAAATCGGGCTCAATTTTTTCTATAGTCGGGCAATATATTTTGTTGTCGAGATTTTCAATACTCTGTAGATCTTCGTGTACCCTCTGTCAATGGTCACATCCACATCGGTAAGGGTTATTTACTCAGAGGTCAAATCTGACGGCAATCGCATTCTCGGTCAGCATCACGTGTACATTTCCTATGTAGTCGTGGGTACATCAGCCTGCGTTGTACTCTCATCGGCAACAAACCATTGTTGGTGGATGAGTATTGGTGTTTTGTCGGCATTTCATTGCAGATTTGGCAGGGTATAGGTACATCCGTCATTCATCGGCCAGAGATCCGGCATAATCATTCCGTCCGGTGTACCTTCTGCCCACGTCGCTGTCATTCTATCTGGCGTACCTTCCTCATCGACCTTGGCAATTTTCCAAACTAACATCGGCGTACATCATCCACTGCATAGGGTATGGTGGTCTTTTCTAATATATGTTAATACACTTTGTTTATATTTGTCAAGCTGACCATCTTTATATTGACCACAACATTTAAAAATCCTGCATATTATATGGGTTTTGTGTAAGATTTTTTATGCCAAGGTCATTTTTGTACCTGCACAGTATCTGGTCATATGAATGACCGAGTTGTAGCCCCCAGGTGCCGAAAAATTGCACCTATTTAGTCTTTTTAGACTTTGTATTTTCCCCCATAGTGCCTATTTATAGGCCTTTTTTCTTTTTTCCATAACTTTGGCTAACGGAGGAAAAAATTTTCAAAAAAAATATCGTCGGAAAGGTGGAGATCTGAATTTTTCAGTGGTGTAGATATTTTGCAGTTCTATGCCTCTTTTTCCAGGTTGAATCCCAATCATCATTTTCTACTTCCGAGCTCATATCTTTGTGCTCCGATCTCCGATTTTCTCCAAATTTGCGGCATTTGGAAGGTATTCAAGAGCACTTCAAATCTAATCATGCACTTTTTGCAAATTTGTTTCCAGATTTTCATATTTTCAGTTTGTGACTGATTTGATAGTTTGGGATTTCTTGTTGTAAATTTGCAAAAAAAGTGCAAATCTTGTTGGGACAAAGGGGTTGATTTCTTGTATTGTGAGGGAAATTTGTTGTTATCCTCTTGTAATATCTCTTTGTATCATGGATTTTCCAAAAATTGTACTTCTAACTCCATATAACTATCATGAGTGGAAATCTCAAATGGAGTTGTTATTGTTAAAATCAAAGTTGCAACGAATCACATTTGGTCAAGATCCAGAACCACAGGGAGCAAAAGAGAAAAGAAAATGGCTTGATAGAAGAGATGAAGCTCTTGGTACTTTAAAGTTGTCCATTTCTCCAGATCTTAGATATCATGTTGCATCTTGTACTCATCCTAATGAAGCTTGGAATACTTTAGAGAATCTCTTTGGTAAGCCAGATAAGATGAGGAAATTTAAGTTGGAGAATGAACTCATGGGTCTTAATCCTTCAGATTTTGACAATGTCCAAGACTTTTTCTCTAAGCTCAATTCTCTTAGATTACAATTATCTAATTGTGGGGTAACTAAAGAGGATGAACAAATGATACTTTCTATCCTTGCTAAGCTTGGTTCTTCATATTCTGTGTTTGTCTCTACTTTCTATGCTACAATGGATGCTCTTGGCGATACATATAAAATGCCTTCTCTTGATGAATTTTCTGCACAACTCACAAGGGAACAAGCAAAGTTGATGCACATGGGTACATTGAAGTCTTCAACATCTCAAGCTCTTATTGCAAATGATACAAAGGCTTCAAGTGGCAAAGGAAAGAAGCACAAAAAGGAAACCAAGTCAAATGAGCAAGGTAAATATTCTCCTTCACATGGCACTCCTAAGTCCTCATCCTCTTCAAAAGAGGAATCATCAAAAAAGAAGAAGTCCAAATGTGCATATTGTAAAAGGTTAGGACATGATGAGCATAGATGTTATAATAAGAAGATTGATGAACTCACCCACCTTCTTCAAAAGAATAACATTCAGCTGCCCTCATCAGTGTCTTCTACTTCTTCTTCACCATCACATTCAGCAGCTCCATCATCATCACAGTCAGAGAACACAACATCCACTTCTGGGCTACATATGAAAGGGCATGCACTCTTGGCCTCTACATGTCCTAATTCTCAAGGATGGCTTCTTGATTCAGGGGCATCTCATCATATGGCATCTTCATAGGAAATGTTCTCTTCTTTTGAGCCTTGTAATTCACCTCACATTCTGATGGGTAACAATACATTCATGAAGGTAAGTGGGAAGGGTTCTATTGGTATTGGGGAAGGGACTTTCAATGATGTTCTTTGTGTTCCTTCTTTGACCACTAATCTTCTTTCTATTTATCAAATTACTCATGGGGGTCAAGGTAAAATAGTTGAGTTCACTCCTAATAGGGTGTATATAAGGGACTTGGAGACTAGGGATATTGTTGCAATCGGGATGGTTGATCATTCATCTCGAGTATATTCTTTTTCACATTTTGCTTCGGAACCTGATAATGTTCCTTTGACTGCATCACACACTTCATTGAGTGTGACCCATATTAGTGAGGAGAAGTTTGGTCATTTGCACCTTGGTATTTTAGAGACTAGTGCTGAGCTTCCTACACCTCCACCTCCTGCTTCTTCAGCCATTGTTGCTTCTGTTCAGCAGGATAATCATAGTTTTTCAGATCTTGCTTTGTGGGATGATTATTTGACAGGGATTTCTACCTTATTCCTAGAGTCTCATATTATAGATTTGGAGGACACACTTGAGGGGATTTCTCTCCTCTTTGATGATAATTTTAGCACAACTATTCCATCTTCTTTGTCTTTGGAGATTGATATTCATGAGTCTCCTCCATCACTTGATTTGTCATGTTTCTTGGTTGAGTTTGACCATGATTATGTTGTGGCTCATTCAAGCTTGGAGGCTCCTACTCAGTTTTCAGAGGCATACATGTTGAGCGTTCATTCTTCCTCTTTTCAGTTGGATATGGAGTGGCTTCTTCATCAGCTTATGGATTTGTTTCTTCCTAAGGGGAGATGTGTTGCTTGTAGACATTGGGTCATCTTTTGTTTTCAGGCATTCTTCATTGGCTTTGGAGCTTCTTCAGCATGCAGGGGATATCTTATCTCATTACTTCCCTCTTATGGGGGGGTAATTTATTGTATATTCATGATGGATGTAGTCCTTGGGGGGTATCATTGAGTCCTCCATACATCATGTTTACATTCGTCATGCCTTTTTACTTGTTTTCTCTCTTTTGGAGAGGGGTTTTTTCCCACTGGGTTTTCCCCTTTTCTCTGCTTTATGAGAGATTGCATTTCATTTGCATCTGTAAATGGGTACCTAACATGGCCTAGTTGCCGGGACCTATAGTAGTTTGCATTATAATTTTCTCCCTAAGTTGCACTTATGGGGGGGTGTTGGTGTAATTAACTATTTAATTACATCTTCATAAGTTTACTTAGGCTTTCATTTAAGTCCTAGGTTGCATTTTATCGTCCTTATCTAATTGAGCTAACTTGTAGCTCAAGTTAGGTTTAGGTTTGTGCATGCTTTCCTTTTATAAGCAAGCCTCATCTTGTACATTTGTATCAATTAATCGTGAATCAATCTTGCATATTGATAGCAAGCATTCTAGCCATTATCTCTCTCTTGTGGAAGCATTTTAGTCTAGCAACGGAAATCTATCAAAACATTGATTTTTCTAGCCATTTTAACTAAACGTCAAATCATTGAAACATGCATAATCATCTACTAATTACTTCAAAGTAAAAAGTAAAGCGTAGTTAAAGTTAGGGGTGTAACATATCTCCCCCCATAAGAGTCATCGTCCTCGATGATCCAATGCATCTGAAACCTTAATAAGATAAAAATTTGGTTATCCTGCAAAAAGCAATAACAATTTAGAAAATCTTGATATAAGATCATGGTAAACTTTCCATTTCATATTTACCCTCTGGATATTGGTCCCATTGGACCTTGCATTTAAGAAGCTTGATCATGACCACTCCCTGGTCCTGTTCCTGTAAAACATTCTCAGAATATAATTATCATTTGTTATATACTTTCCAAATATAATTCTTAAAAAGCATTATACCTCCTGGTAATAGCTGATAATAGAATGATTATGTAAACAATCAAATTGGTAACTTCAAAATTTTTGAAGAGTCCTTTATATCTAGGAATTGGTTAGGAATTTACATTCCTTATTTTATGAAACTTTCCTTCTCTAGCCAAGAATTGTGTTAGCGCACGATTGGCATTTACATAACTTTTCTATCTAACATTAGCTTCCACCAATCTTTTTGATCGGTTTGATTTGCTTATCCATTTCTAACAACAATTTTGGACTAATGCTAATCCTATCTTCTAGGAGTTTGGCATCTTTTCTGTCCAATGTTTCAAATGGAGTCATCCTGATAGCAGAATTATAGAAATTGCTGCCACACACTCCAAAATAGAAGGATAGTCTTTCTACTTGTAGCAATCAACTACACTTACATCGGCTTACCAAGAGAATGGTACCAAAGGTTAACAACATTAAATAAGTCACTATTCATGAAGGAAGATACAATGAGTAACATCGATCTTCACTTTTCTTGCTAAAAAGGTTATTCATTTAGTACCAATTTTAGTATTTCATGCATCAATTAAACAAGTTGATAAGTAAATACTAGAGAAAGGATCATGATCCCTTCTCTAATTCAACTGTCCTCCAAGACTCGGCATGCCACTAAAAGAGGGAAAGCATCACCTGCCTATTTTCCTTCCAACCATGGACTTAAGTGGTTCCTCCGCACACTTCCTCATTGGAAGCAGTCCTACCTTTCAATGAAAGATTGTGTTGGAAACCCTCACAGTTGCCATCTGAGCTCTGGTGTGTACCCCCACTTAACCAACTCTGTCGCACTACTAAGGATACCCTCCTACTAAGTACGACAACTCTGGTTAGCTAAGTGTCTAGAGTACTGTGAATTGACGAGTGCACGTCGTGGCAACGACACTCACTATGGCCATAGTTTTATATACATACGCTTTGCAATCGACGTAGTAATGGTTCACCACCCTGCTCGACTTGGAGAGACTATTCACTTGGGCTTACTAGACTACCTGTCCAACCACATACCATAACACAAGGTTCCAAAGGTGATATCTGCATAAGACCTCCTTCAGATAACTTATATATCAATTATATAACCCTAAAAGGGTTCGGAACCAATTCCTTTCCATTCAAGGTTTCTTTCATCTATAAAGCTAAGGACATATCAAGTGCTTTGTTACAATTTTACTCCCTTACACAAATCCATCAGAGGCCCACCCAGGACATGATAGAGAAGAACATTAAATCGAACATAGTGAACAACCAAAAAGTTCTTGTATAGCCACCACAAAACTCAACTCAACATCAAATATAAGCAGTTTTAAATTTCAACAATAAATCAAAGAATGAACTCTTTTCCAACAATAAATCAAATCTTGACCAATCGGTCATAAGATAAACAATCTCAAAAATTCGGTGGCTAGTCCATTTCAAAATAAAGAATAAAACAATGACAATCCTTGCCAGTATTAAAAGGAATTTCACCAAAAATCCAAGTGTCAAAATCTAGAAGAACACTGTTAATACACTATGTGACTTGACTAAGTCACTACAAGGGAGTAGATTGCTACAATGTATTTAGATTTTCCAAAAGCTTATAGGGGGTTAGAGATTGTGTTACAAGCACATCAAACAAATAAGTCTCTTAAGACATACATCATGCTCAATCATTTTGCAAATAAAGGTGTTATATCAGATTCACTCCTATTCCCTGGAGTATCTATCATTCACCTGTCAGATGATATCATAAGATCATTTTATACAAAGATTACAATTGGAACACAAACTTCTTTTCTTGATTTTACGTTATAAAACTCTATTCGGGTTACTTCATTCAAATTCCACACTTGCGTGGTTGATTATGAATCTTCCCATCCCTAGGTTCTTGAGAATTAAGATTGATCTTGAATTCATGCAGTTAACTGCTCTGCAGGAGCTCTTAGTCTAGTTAGTAATTGACCAAAGGTTTATTACCTTCTGGTCAAGTCTTGAAATCTTTACACTATGCAACCTTAGTAGAATTATTTTGCTCTTAGGTTTTAACTCCTCAATAGGTTTTCTCTCTTAGCCATTGACTTGGTAAAGTGCTAGGAAGATAGTCTTCTAGATAGCTTCCTTGGTTTTCCCTCTATGCCGATACGGCATAAAACTAGTTTAACCAGCCAATCTATTAGATGTTGAGTAGTTTTCTCGTAATGAGCTCATAGGTCCATGTGTTGAACCCGGTTTGCTCTGATACCATATGTAACATCCCTCTTCTTAATACTCAAGTAATCTCAAGAATTTACTAGAAGGTAAATAAACTTAGTAAACATGAGAGAGAATTTTTTATTTTTTTTAAGTGAAAACATTTGCATAAGCACAAGAATAAAGTACAACTTTTCTAGATAAATTCAAACTTGAATTCACATGTATTTGTAACTAGAATCAAGATAATTCCTTACAATATTCATTTATATCACATAAGATACACTTAGTATAAAGAATAGTCTTACCTCATAGGTTTTGATTGTCGTAAGCCAGAACATGGAGTTCAATGCATCTGGAATGTTGATGTCGATCTTCACAAGACTCTATGAGTCTTCTGCTACAGAGGGAGAGCATCATTCTAGTGATTTTCCTCCAACCACAGACTCAAATGGTCCCCTCGCACACTTCCTAACTAGAAGTGCCCCGGCCCTTCATGAAGGATATAGATATAAGGAATTGTCAAGTTTCACCATCTGAGTCCTAGTGATGTGTCCTACAAAACTCAATCGACCATACAACTCTAGATCCCTTCTAGCTAAGTATGATCATTCTGATTGGTCGTTCCATCTAGACACACACCTCTGACTCGTCTTAGAAACTATCTCATCCTATAGTTTTTCTTACTTTATTTGGTATTATAGGCTCAACTAGTTTGTATAGAAAAACCATTCTAGTCAATCCGACTTAGAATTAATCATAACTCATTCTAAACATGTAATGTAAAGATTTAGATATTTCAAACCTTTTCAAAAGTCCCTTATTGCATTCTTGCAATATCTAGGGTTTATGATGTCCTGTCATTTACTACAAGATTCAATACCCAACATCTCAATGTGTTTAATTGAGTTTCAACATTATCGAGTTGCTACATTATCAAGACTCTCTTAAAGTGTTATAAAGACTTCCTGTCTTTCTCTAAAGTTTTCTCGACCTTTCACTATCAATCAATATACATATATATATATATAGATATATATATATATATTCACAATGTCATATCTGACATAAGAGTTACATATTTCCTATATCCTCCTTGATTTAATACTAGGGTTTAGCTTCTCTAACCCAATACATGGAACTATCAAACATCCTTGTTCTCCATAGATAATAGCAATAGTGAAGCAAAACATAAGAGCAATTACTTCTAGTCTACCCAAACAACTTAGCATTTCTCAAATTGACATTTCATATAACATTAATAAGCATGATATCTGAGGAATATCCTCATTGATGTATATATATACCTTAACGAGTGTCGTTATTTCTCATAGCTAGTACTTTGACTAAGTTCAATCCTTCAACCTTAATAGGTTAGATTCGTAAGAGACAATAAATTGCTTCCAACTTCCTTGTCTACTCAATTTTATTCACATTCAAATAAGGAAAGGGTATAAACTCATATGATTATCATCCTTTACATAATTATTTTGCATATACCTATAACAACAATCTCAAGTACAATAGACATGTAGGTTGAGTTTCGGTCTCCCAACATCACCTTCTCGAAGTTGGTTACGACATTGATACCAAGTATTGGAATAATGAAATTCCTTTATACACATAGTTCTAATAAGTTTAATCATTCATATATAATTAGATCCATATTTTTGATCTCATACTATGTCTATACCGTTGAGCTGATTAAAAAGTCTCATTCTTGAAATAAAAGAGTATTTGAATATGTCTCCTAGCATACCCATCCTTGAGAGGGTTTAACATAAGAAGAAAGATGCTTATCATAAGGTCGACTAGTTTCTTATTCTTAAAAGCACCTAATACCAAAGGTTTGGCTTAGGATCATTCCCATAATAACCTTAGCTCTTCGATGGGAATCTATCCCTTCCTATAATTTAGGCATCCCCTCAATAATCTCAAAATATAGTTAGAGCAATAACTCAATCTCAAACTAGATTGTCAAGATGTAGGCAATAAATAATATATCCTATTATCTTAAATAATCTTTCGCTATCATGCCACATCAACACCTCAACCTTATATGACATAGAGACAATAAAATTTTGGCTCTAAAACATGCAAGACTGAATAAGTCTTCGGCCAAGGAAAATTACATTTATTTTCAAAGCCTATCGGCTAGACACAGTCACAATAAAACATTCAAGTATGTTGGCCCATTTCAAAACAAGCAATGGTCTATAAATAGATTCCAGATAATAAATTTCTTAAATAGATCAACAAGGCTTATATGTAGCGAACAAAGCTTATACCATAACCATTATTCACAGTAAAGTGATCTCACCTCTTACCGAGCCATAATTTTATCCAAAAATGGCCTTCTCTTTCAACATCTCACCTTCTCTACCCATCGTTCTACTTTCCAAGAGCATGCATGATATTCCACTCCCTTATCTCGATGGTGAAAGCCTTCTCCTCCTGTCATGCCGTCATGCGATATCAAGACTTTGATCTAACAGTAAGCATTAGCAACTGCGCCTCCTCCTTTCTTTGTGTTAAGCATCATTATTTTATATGGTTTCTCCCTTGGAATACCTCAGTTAGGATCCCTCACACAAGCCTCTTGATAACTTCATA
>VDFB02085941.1:0-11269 GCA_007258455.2 Sequoia sempervirens
TGATCCCCAATGCCCCGTGCATGCACAACCCCTTGTTGTTGCTCCTGGTCCTCCCATTCCTGCACCTATACATCATCAAGCTCTGGTCTCAACATTAGGTTCCCTTAGTACACTCGCAGGAGACCTGGATCAACATGCTTCTGCGATAGCGAGTGGGGAGCATAGAGATGATGATGATGATGGAGGAGTTTTTTATGGAGCTGGTCCAAGTACCGCTGCAGGAGTGTCGAGGCCCATTCCCCATACATGTACTAGTTGTCATCAAGTATGATATGGACCTGATTAGGCCACACCTAGTTCAGGTGGATGGGGAGATTTTGGTGGTTCATCTGGTTGCATCAGTTCATTTGTAGAGTTCCTCATAGTAGACCATCACCCTGAGGACACTACGACATAGGTATAAATATGCATCTAGATGTACGCTCATTTTATAAGAATTTTGATGGTTGTATATATCAAAGAAAAGTTTGCAATACATTTTAACAATCAAATTGTTTGGTGTCTGAGATGACACTAGCGATGCAGAAATCATCTATTCCACAGTACATACATCGACACGGTCATGCACAAACTGGCAACCCTTATGGGGTATTTTGATTTCAATTTTAAAATTATATATGAAATCATAAATTATTTAACTTGAGTTTTAAATTTATAATTGAATCCACATATATGTTTGAAATATTTATGTTGGTTTAGGTGAGTCGGTCGGCATCCATTCGATTCCTCTTTGAGAGTTATCGAAGCACTCCTCCACTATTAGAGCCATAGATCAGGGGAAGGTACATTCATATTGTAAATTTGTTTAAAGTTTACATTAGTATAGTTACAATTTTATGAGTTTTGAATTCACTAGATATATGAAACACATGCATGTACACTTGTAAATATTATAAGCGTTAAATGTCTATGTACATGTATGTCTAGGTTGATACCACAATAAGAATAGGCATTGGGAAAACATTTGATGTTGCAGTTACTCGTGAGGCCACTGATTTCCAAGTTGTTTACAAAACTTTCTACACAAAATGTGCAAACTTGAATATATATGTATATATATATATATATATATATAACTATATATATATATATATATATATATATATATATATATATATATAACCTAATTCAATTATACATGATTTAATTTTGATCTTGTAGGACTTTGATAGTGCAACTTTTAGCCCTGACCTAGACATAGTTACACCACTAGGAGGACATGTAGAGCAGGCTCCAAATCAAATGGTAATTTAATTTTTTTTATTATATTTATAGTCAATTATTATATTTAAAGTCAATTATAAATTTTAAATTGAATATATACATAATATGAGATTTTTACATATTCTTTTTCTTTTATAGCATGAGACACATCTTGTAGTTGAGCATGTACAGACAGGTCCTGGAGAAGAGCCTAGTGCACAACCTCATAATATGGTACAATTAAAATATGATAAATTATAAATTAAATTGAATTAAAAAAAAATTAATTGTAGAGTTGTACATCTAATTTCAAATTTCTTTGTCTTGTCTATCTAGATTGATTTAGAGAATTTAGAGGTTGCTTTAGGTGCACGAGGCATCAGGGCGTGAATATGATGGTAATTTAATTTTTATGATGGGATTATAAATTAAGTGTCATTAAATCATTTTATTGTCTTATTTGATTTCATCTTTCTCTTATACAAAGTGTTTCAGGTTATCCACATAGTTCGCATGGTGTGAAGAGGTCTCTTGATTATAGAGACAGTACATGACCTAGAAACATGTGATTTTATGTGTTATATTTTTTTATTTCATGGACTATATTTCTTGTTATCATGTACTCTATTGGACTTTATTTCATGCGCTTAATATATTGGTTTCATGAACTTAATATGTTACATAAATTATGGACTTTATTATTGTTTGGAATTTTAATTTACACATTTACATTTATGCATTTTATGTTCATAGTCAAGACATTAATATAGGACATTAATGTGAAATTTAAAGTGATCTCTACGGATTAATATAGGACATTTTAATATTTATACTTTGCAAATTTAGTGATTTCATACATGATATACATGATATGTACATTCAATAAATAGCGATAATTACTCAATGAACTTATTCAATTCACGCCAATCAATAATCAGTCAATAAATGATAATTTACAAACAAAAGCAATCTATTTATATACCATAAAGGATAAAATTTTAAGAAATAAACAATACCATAGAAGATTAGAGAATAAAAGCATTACTAAATACTATAAATAATAGTTCATCTAACACTAATTTATAAGTTGTCAAAAAAAATGACATCTTAAGGGGGTGTCTAAAGGCCAACAGAACGCCTTAAGGGATGTCTTAAGGGAGTAATACGCCTTAAGGGGATGTCTAAATAAGGCATAGAATGTGTTAATTAAGGGGATGTCTTAAGGGGTCTTAAGGGGATGTCTAAAGGGGTCATAATAGAACGTGTTAATTAAGGGGATGTCTAAAAGGGTCATAATAGAATGTCTTAAGGGGATGTCTTAAGGGGTCATAATACGCCTAAATGGAATGTCTTAAGGTGTCTTAAGGGGGTGTCTTAAGGTCTTAAGGGGGTGTCTTAAGGGGATGTATTAAGGGGTCATAATACGTCTCAAGGATATAATTGATTTAACAATAATGTATGCATGATATTTAGTGATTATACACATAAACATAAAGTTTCAAAGTAGGAAAACATGCACATTTAAGAAACAAAATCTATAGAATATTGATTTGATTCATAGTACATAGAGTATGTTTAATTTTGTAAGTATGTATGTACATTTATGTCATCTCAAAACAATGTTTACAAAATTTGGATATACCATCTCAAGAACATCTCAAACTCATGGCTAGAATGTAGTAGGTCTTCACACCACTCCAATATAAAAAAAGGTACAAGCAATATCAATGAAAATCATCAAAACATACATATCAATTCTATATAAAACTATCTATATGTACACAACTCAAGTACCTGCATTTAAAAGTATTCTACACATGTGTGTAGGTTGAATCCAGGCATCCTCTCCTTTTGTTTCAAAGTATGAGATCAATGCAATGATGGCTTAAGGATACAAAAAAAGGATAATAAATAAATTTTAACTATTAATGTACAAGCAATACCAATATGTAATCAAAACATGTATTTAAATATAATTTCTAAATCTTAATAATTACCGTTTTTACCTGGGTAAGTATTCCATGTTATTGTCTAGGTTGAATTTGCATGGACTAGATCCTTTGTAGATTATGCCTTAAGATAAAAGGACAATTTAAATAAATTTCAACTAATAACACACTTGACCAATGTCTAAACATGTATTTAATGTATTTAAAAGGACAAAATAAAACTAAAACTATATTTACCTGTATTTACTTATTCCATTGTACCATCTGCATCCTCTCTTTTTTGCAATGCATCTATGATTGCCCCATGCTCTTCCATAGAAATTGACCACAGCACTTTTTTTGAAGGTCTTCCATCGATACCGCTTCTAGTTTTATATTTGTTGCCACCACCAAATGTGAATAATGCATAATCTTTTATGTGTTTCATAGTCTTCGAATGCAGGTAGACCATTCTGTCTTCTCAAGTATTTTCGTAGCCAAGTGCCAACAACCACCACCGATCCTATCGGAAAACATGAAAACCATCATCAAATAAGTTCTCAAAATTTTCTTAAGGGGATCAAAGACTTATTCTAAAAAAATGCTTAAGGGGATCTAAAACTTGTTATCATTTGAAATTTGCTTAAGGAGGTGTCTTAAGGGGATCATCGTACCTGTTGGATAATGAAAGCCATCATCATCTTCTTGAGGTGTTATCAACTTATGTGTTTAGTTTCAACACAATGAGCCAACCAATATTTTGTTTGCTCTTCATTCCCCTCACGTGCAATAACATCATACACATGTCCTACCAAAAAAATTTGATTTAATAACTTGTGCATATACATATAAATAATTTAGTATTAAAAAATAACTTGATAAAGTGAAAATAATAAGGAAATAAAATTCGAATTAAAATTACCTTCTTGTACAAGGTCTGAAACACGGTCATAATCTTCAGATGCAAACAATTGATCATTTTCTTCAATAGTTCTTTCATATTGATTATGTGCTTCTGCAGGTGTCAATGATCTTTGCTCCCACTATTCAACCCATTTTGTATTTTCGCAAGCTTCCCAATCTCCTAAGATACAAAATGGAAAAACATGCAAGCTCCCTCGTCTAAATAGTCCATGTGTTTGTTTTCAGACTCCTAAATGAATGCCATTTTGTAGATCCACTAATTGTCTCACAATCAACTCTTAGATAACACCAACCAAAAGAATCGGCGATAAATCAGAGTAATCATCAACTAAAAAAGTAATCTTCTTATTACACTAATCCACACCATGCGCATTTTAAATTTTACTAATCCTTTGAATTTTAATTGTTCTCTAGCAAGAATTCTTTTGACACACGCACCAGCTCCATCATGTTCTCCCTTACCATGCCCAGCTTCAAAAAAACTCCATATATGGTGGACATTAAGTTCCTTGTGAACCCTACTTAACCAATAGAACATTCTAGCATTTTTGAACTGCCCCGTACAATTATCTGACCATATGAGGTGTTCTTTCATATGGATTCCTCTTTCTCTTAAATTTCTATAAAATATACTAAAACAATATTGAACAAAAGCTGATGAGTGTAATCGATTGTCACTCAAATAAAAATGATACTCCCTCAAAACTTTTCTATCATCCTCAGTGCTATCATTTGCATGTCGATAAACAATATGGACAAACATAGCTACTTGCATTGAATTATAATACTGAGATTGAATTTCCTCTTGCGGAGCGAGAGTATAATTCTCTGCAAAATCAACCACTAAAAGTATAGTACCAATTGGAAATGTGTTTCTACATGCATGAAATTGGCCATCAAGCCATCGAGCATGTTCAAAGTGCATAACTATTTTGGTACAATTTTATTATTAAATTCACTCATAAATTGATGCGCACTAACTTTTTCTGTAACTAATTCACAACGCTTTCCTATTTTTCCATCTTTTAAAGAATAGTGAACATTCCTAAATCTTTTGTTATCTACTAATTGTTGTCCAAAATCATGATCAACACTTTCATGCAAACAAATTCTTAAAAATGAAAGATTTCCACAGTTAATGCATTGTCTAGAAATACAAGAACTTAAATAAAATAATTTATCATTAGATTTTTCACAAAACAAACTTGAAATAAACTTCTTATTGCTTCCGTGGCATATCAATACCACAATCCTGTATAATCATGTTAGTATGCAAGGTACAACATATGTATCAAAAAACATCATAAAAATAACGAAATTGAACATGTATTTTACAACAACAAGATATTCGTTGCTTATTAATTCTTACATACCAGGGTTTACATTTTTCAAAAGACCTTTGACTTATTTTAATATTACCAGGTAACACTGAATCGCTACAAAATTTTCTATAAAATTCAGTTTGTGTTGTATCTAATAGGTGTTTTGGGTGAGGATCGCGAACTTTGGACCCCACCCTTAATTTTAAAACATCTCTAGAATTAGATGAAACCCTAGTATTATCATGCCAATATTTTTTGATCAAATATTTAATTTCAACATTCAATTTTATATTAGACCTCGGTAGTCGTCCACTAAAACTCCAACATTGATTGATAGGATCATTTTCTATACTTTCTCTTCTTTTTTCCGCTCTTAGTAATGTTTTAGGATTCATTTTTAAAACTTCACTAATATTTCTTACCATTCTTTTATTCAAAGTTGTTTTATTAACTATATCAATAGTTATAGCTCTTCTTGCTGCGTTTTTATCTTTAGATCGACTATATTTCCCAATAGATTGAATGGCACTAGCAACAGTAGACATAACATGTTTTAATGATTGATCTTTTCTTTTTGGTTTAACATAAAAGCCTAACCTTTTCATTACTTTCCTCATTTTTTGCATTCTCTAATAATTGCATCATTAGGTTGACATTGAAATGCAATTTTTCCATTAAAAGAATTTGGTGTATTCTATTCGGTGAGGTTCTTATTTGCCTCTGAAATTTGACTGTAAAGATTATCAAAACACCATTTCCAATTAAAAAAAGCATTTTCATTACAACATCACATTCTAGATTTCATCTTCATTTTCATCTTCATCTTCATCTTCATTTCATTTACATTTTCATCTTCATTTTCATCAACAAACGATTTTCATTTCTTTATTTCATTTTCTATTTTCATTTCATCAACAAAACGGCTTTTCGTCAGCTGTGTTTTCTGCCATTGCTTTCATCTTCATTTTCATCAAAAAACGGTTTTCATTTCTATTTTCATTTTCATCAACAAAACGGTTTTCATTTCTTTCTTTACTTTCATTTTCATTTTCATTTTCAACAAAATAGCTTATTTTATTTTCATCAAAAAATACAGAAGTTTTGTTTCATTTTCAAGAAAATGATCATTTTGATTTTCTATTTGCAAAAAAGATTTTTCTTTTTGTTTTCAACAAATTTCTATAAAAGTTTCATCTCCAATATAGTCAATGTCAACATCATTAAGTCCAACATCTTGTAAAACTTCTACATACAAATTTACCATTTCACTAACATGTGGATTTGAAGACGTACCTGGATTTGTGCATATTGAAACATTCTCCATAACATTCAAATAGGGATTTGAAGACATAGTAGGACTTGTTTGTACAATCATATTCTTCTCCAAATTGAATCCTTGCAAATTAGCTGCATCTACAACCATGGTATCCTTAATTTTTTCATCTTCAATAGTTGTTGAATTGGTTGCTCCACCATCATTCATTGATTTCATTCTCATTCTTCTTTGTCTTGTCTTTGTCTCTCTTTTTCTCTATTTGCTTCAACTTCTTGAGGAGTCAATGTCTTCCATCTCTTATTACGACCTTTATCTCCCATAATTATAAAATTCTCAAGCACAAATGAATGTTAATAGTGAAATACTTCAAAATATTCAATCAAAATTGGAAGTTGAATACCTATTAGGACAAAATTCTTCCTCTTGTGTTCCTCAAAACAAGTACAAAACTACCACAATTCCACTTTAAAAATTGTTTTCTTCATGCCTCCTTTGAAAAATTCAATCCATATTGCAAATTGAAACCTTTTGTTCCTCCAAATAACACAATTTCACATCAAAAATGGTGTAGATGATGCTCTGTTTGATAAAATCAACTAAAAATCAAGTTCACCACCTATAAATACAATAACTTATGAAAAATAATTCACTTTTACTGTTCTCGGCCGTACATGTGAAGTTGCAGACTTCACAATAATTTTCTACAGTGTATTTAAATAAAATAAATGGGATCCCGTTTATAAAACGAGATCCCGCTTACTATAAAATGAGATCTCGCTTACTATAAAACTGGATCCCGATTATCAAATGGGATCCCATTTATTAATAAGCGAGATCCCGTTTCCTTTACACCGGTCCGAATATTGCTGAATGGGGAACGAGATCCCGATTATAATATAGGATCCCGTTTATTAATAAACGAGATCCCGTTTTATAATCGGGATCCCGTTTTTTAAAATTTGAATTTTTGTTTGCATTGTGGTCGAGTTTTTTCCTAGGTTTTTGGTTCGGGAAAAGCGTTGGAAGTCCGAACCTAGGCCTTCAACCAGGTTTGACCTGCAAGTTGAAGGTCCTAACAATGTCAAATAAAAATACCGACTTTGGACATATGGCTGACAACCTTTTTTGCAGAATTTTCTGACAAAATTAAAACCCATTTTAGATAAACATGTAGATATTCGAATATGTAATTTTTTTTGCAATTGGATTATTTTTCTTATTTTCACCACTTCTAATAAAATTATCCATAAACTTTAAATATCGTGGTTTTTCTTAATAACTTTGATCAACATAACATTTTGACAAATGGATTGCACGAGAACAAAATTTAGAAAATTCTTTTCAATTTGAAAAAAATAAAATGATAAGTTTAGGTCATCTTATGCATGTCGTACATGACGATTTTTCAAAACGACAAATCTTCCTAATAAAAATTTAACAAAAAAAAAATATTCAATAAAAAATTACAAAAAAATATCAAGAACAAGCTTCAAAGGAAATTTTTTTTCCTAAAAAAGGATTTTAGGGAAATATGATACCCTAAGTCAAAATATGGATGTCGTACACGTGCATGGTATGGTAAAAAAAAATGACTTTTAAACAGTGGTTTTTAGAAATTCCTATTAAAACTCAATTTGTACAATCTGGATATTGAAATAAATTACATATTTGGAAACTAGACTCCGAGCACTACATTTTATGATTAGTGACTTTTTTAAAGATTTCATTTCTAAGTGCTTCAAATTTTAAGGTCAAATGTGTCAAATTCTGAAAATCAGGAAAAACACTTCCACTTTTTGGCCAAAAAGTGGACTCAACTTCTTGCACACACCCCTAAGCCCAACCATATCATTGAAAAGATATATAAGGATGGTGGTTGGGAAAAGGAGACCATCCTACATGAATATAACAACATTGATGAAACTTGTATCCTCACCTTTGGCCCCTACACAAGGAAATGATTATTAGGTTGAACATGGGGTGATGAGGTATGTGGAACACAAACAATAGTCCATGGAACCTTACTTGAATGGTCCAATAATTAGGATTAGGCGTGTCATTCACCTTACAAATATTGAAGTCTTGATTAATGGTAATCATTTATTTAGACAATAAATAATGTATGATCCTCAACCATCATGAAGTGGGCTAAATGAATGCTCATGTGAGGGTTGATATTATTTGTTTTCTAGGATAGTTGAAATATTGTGTGATAAATTGAATATGAAGGTTACTTAGAAAAAGTCAAAGTGGGAGTTATAGAGGATCTTGCCAAGATAGTTACTATGACAAGACATTGATTATGCATTATGCTCACAAAGTGTCTAGGATTGAAAAAGTGGTCAATATGACAATTATTGTGGAATCTATTATGTGTAAGACATCTAAGGGGTGTTAACATTATGTTTTGAGTTGCTTAACCATGGCCATGGGGCATTAGATTTTGGTATGTGAACTTCAACGCCTTGTAATAGCCTCTAACTAATATATTCATATAATTGTTCAAATTGGGAATAATGTGATGAAAATCAACTAAAGTATTTATACAAAATACTTAGATTTGAAATGCCCACATAAAATAAATAGATGCATACATATAAATTAGCTGGAACAAAGTATTTTGTTCAATATTTAGAAGGTTTTTTGCTTCAATTGTTTTAAAATGACATATTACTGCAAACAACTAAAATTATCTCTTGACAATTCTGTTGTCACCAAATCACTATACATTATTGCTTCAAATTAATTGAATAAATTTTATTTTATTTAATTAATTGTCTCAATTTATCTTTTATTATTAATTAAATAATTTTAATTATTTAATTAATTTATCTAATCATTCTTCTAATATTAATTGAATAAATTAGGACTATTTATTCAATTAATCAACTCCATTTCCAAAGTCCATTTTTAAAATTTATTTATTTAAGCCCACCATATACATTCCAAAAAATTAAATAAATAAATTTTAATTTCACTTTTTCCCTCTCATATCATTACACTAAAATCAATTATTTAATCTAACTAATCATTTGTACAAGTCAAAGCAAGATCACTTAAAGCAAATCTTGTCCATTTTCCTAGAATATATGTGTCAAAATGAAGACTTTTGCATGCATTTTTTACATCCATCCTTATCCAAAAATCCCCTCATAAAATTACATCTATTCGTTTCTCAGAGAAGATCTTGACCCTTCGCATATATAATTTTTTTCTTTTGGTTTCCCAAAAATGTCCTTTTTGATCTCACCCCCCTCATCATTTTCTAATAAAAACTCTTCCATCAAATCCTTTTGAATCATGGAGCTCACATTGTGCACCACTTATAAGGTGTCATTTGGTGGCCTTTCATGGATTCAAAGCTCTCATTCAACCCCAACCCTTGATCTTCAAATCCAATCTTATCCATTAATCATTTATTTCAAATTTATAAATACCATCTCTTGTAGGCTATTTTCATACAATCATTGAAACAAAGTTATGCTACTTGAAAGGACATAATAAAATGAAAGAAAAGGAAAGTATTAGTCCAAGAGCAATTGTTTGAAGGAAAAGATTACCATCAAGATGAAAACCAAGAGCAAGCACAACAATATCCAAGAGGAGACACAAGATTTTATAAGGGGGAAAAAGCAAAGAAAAAACACCCAATATTATAAAGATGGCATAAAGCCTAAGAAGATTACATAAAGAGAGATTGAGAGAGATTAAACACAAAATGCTTCTTAATGAAGAAGGAGATAAGCACCTCAATAAATATAGGTGAGAAAGGAGTTGCATAAATAACTCCCATTTGTATGCATGCCACCTTTCATCCTATGTGTGCGCAAGGTGTAAAGATCCTCATAAGGAGAAGGCTACACCTAAGACTTAATATTCCTCCAAAGAGGAGTTACATAAATGTCATTCTCACACATGTGTAAGGATACTCAAATGAGAAAAAAATTGTAGAGATTCCTTTGGAATATTCCTACAAGTATTTAAATAATACAAATAATAAATAATCCTCACCTAAGTAAAGATTAATTTATAACATTACTTAAGTGAGCACCCAATATAACTTCAATTACACATCTAAATCTTGGGTAAATTTACATACATTGTGTGCAACTAGAGGTAATAAGAGACTTCCTTTAATTTCTTTCAACTTGAGTGAAAATGCCTCTTTAGCTCAAACAAAGGTGCATATGGGTACAAGGTAAAAGCTTGATTTCCTATGTTTAATTCTTGTTTTTATGTTTTGTTCTCTTTTATTCATATTTGACACACCCCATGGGACCCATATCTCTAAAGTAACATTTTCTTGAAATATTTAGCGAGTTTAAAGTTACAAGTTGTTGGTTTGAGGTGTCTGACTATACATTTGATGTTTTCATAGATAATTTATCTCTGCCTTGTTGGGTGAATATTTTGTAATCCCTTTATAGATTATGAAATAGTGATTTCAGCCACAGCTATGATGAGATACATCTCTCCTCTCAGAAAGGGGATGCTCCCTTCTTACTGCTTATTGAAACAAAAGTAAACTATGCTAAGCTAAAAGTATTTACACTACTTCTAACCATGTGGGGGGTGTGTTACATTCATCATTTTCTCTTCTTTCAAAAAAAAAGATG
>VDFB02085944.1:0-23101 GCA_007258455.2 Sequoia sempervirens
TAATATCTAACAATACCCAATAATATCTAAACCCTGCTCCTAATCCAAATGATTTAGTCATTAGATTGATAGTTTGATTCTGTGCAAAGTCATAAGCCATGGCATATAAATATTTGGTTCAAACATGAATTTAATAATAGTACAATCCTGCTGCAAATGCAACAATGATCTACAAGTTTTCCCTATGGTTGTCATTCCATCACACAAGAGTGCTTGGGCAACCAGTTTTTGCAACTGCAGTAAATTAGAAATGGTACTGAATATTAGGTTCACTTGGATAACTTTCCATGTACATTTTAGTGCCATATTATACTCGCCAAGGTTATACTTGTATTGATCTCCTAAACACCCAACACTTGATGCCAAGTGGGACACTTTTGCTTTCCTTGAAACAAGTCTTCTAGGACATCCACTCAATGAATGCCTTACAATATGACAAAGCCCTGGTTAAATTCTTGGAGCTATAACTAGAACCTTAGCTGTGGTAGGCCAATCCCTTTACATATATCCTAGTGATGGGATTCCCATCACTAATAACTCTTATGAACAATTCCACTTCCTTCATTGGATGCCCATGCTCTTTATTGATTGCCCATGTTCTTCACTTATGACAATCCTTGACCAATTTAAAAATGTTGTCCTTGCATTGGCAGCAGTGAAATATACTTCATCTGCTGTACCAAGTTTTCGAGTACTAACATTTCTCCTTGATCCCTTGACCTTTGAGTTGGTTCTCTCTATCCCCAATGGATGAGATGCTTTTCTCTTTCCACAATCTTGGATCAATCCACAATTTTCAAGCAATGAGACATTATTTGTCAGGACATTATGCCCATCTACTTCATCATCGTTGACAAAATTATCTTTATCATTACTTGGACCAACTATTTTAAGTTCTTTGTTGCCTCAGGAACAACACCATTGCATTTCCTATTGCAGCCTCATCATTCCATCTCAGAATAGGTTTGTGATCCACACTTGGCTTATCTAGTGAAGACTTTGCTTCCCTATGTGGCTTCACAGACGCAAGAGCCACATACTAGCTAGGAACTACTTGTTCCTTTTGCCAGACACTGGTACCAAGATTGACTGGGAACTTCTTGTAGTCCAGAACCTAACAACAATTCGAATGTAATACAATTATCTTGAAGCACATTCACTTTTGAGATTGTCACCTTGAAACCACATACCAACTTGGATCGAACCATACATTTTGGTTGAACATTGGTATATAACTTGATTGGGAAACCAATCATCCTATGGACATGCTTCCATCTACCACAACAACTAGGTGTCCAATCATAGAACTCTTCAATTCTTGATGCATAGATATGGGGGTCTTACTAAACAACCAAAATCTAGCAGCCAACAATACAATTTTGACACAACAATTTGCTTTGAATTTTATTTCAAATCCAAAAACAAACAATCTATACAATAGTCACACATAGTACAATCAATTTCTCATTCAATTGTAATCACCTTAAAATTTTTCCTCAACTTCAATCCTTACCAAAAAAAGGGTTGCCTATAGTTTACAACTTTCTTTTATACATTGGGCTTAGAGAAAGTTAAATCGTTTTAGGGTTGGCAGTTACATGTAATTGAATTGTTGTAGAATGGAATGTTCGATAGTAGGGTAAAGTCTTGCAAGTGACTAGTTTAGGCAAGACACTCCTCCTATGTAGTTTGAGCAAGAAACTCTACATGTTCGCTTCTCTGACGGGAGTCCACAAATGTCCATTTTGTGGAGGTTCGATGTCCATCTGAATGGGTTTGCTAAAATTTGTTCAGTAGATAGGTTCACTTGAAAAATCTTGCAATCTGTACCTTGTTGACATCATCATTATGTCAACGTTGTCCTTATTTTGGAAGTTTCTTCGCTTACGAAATGGAACCTTTAAACACAAATTGTAGCAAAAAAGCACTGGCAGCACACTTGTGGAGTAACACTGGAATCCTTAATTAGGAAAGTAAAGGAAAGGTAATTTTTTGATGCTAGAAACCATATTAGAGTAACTCAAGGACTGAGGTCGGAATCATGATAAAGCAATAGCAGACTCAATGCCAAGGAACACTTGAAAACTCACAAACTGGCACAACTTTGGAATCTATGAAGCAACATTTGGAAGTTTCTTCGCTCCATGTTTATGTCATCCCGTTCTTAAGTTGATGTCACCATTGGAATTGTTTATCCTAACTAGATATCAAAACTTATAGGTTCAGTTCACTTGAACTTTTTTGCAAATCTGGTTGAACTTAAAGTTACCACAAAACATCTAAATGCGGGAAAATGACTTGGAACTGTTTGTGGGAAAATGCCTTGGAACCATTTATAAAGAGTTCTAGTTCCACATTGAAGTTTCACAAATATCCATTTAGAGACTAAAACTTCGCTTTCACATAACTTAGCCAATTTTTATCTAATCTTCATCAAATTGAAACTACAAGTACCCATTAAGCCCTTTACAAGGTGATGTCCTTAACTTGACCATTTTGAGTCTGAAAATTATGCTGAAGCAACTACCAAAAACCAACACAATAGGAGCCGAAACGCAACAAAACAAAATTAAAACATGATTTTTTTTTTTTGGTTGATTCAGGATTGCTTGTGAAGTTGGATGCTCCTGCATTAGTTCTCTAGGAAAATACCTGGATATAGGATGTATCCGTGTCAATCCTAAACATCCATCACTCTGAGTTCTTATGGTGTCACCTTGAAAAAAAAGCCTCTCATCATGGCACACCTAGGAAACAAAACCCATAGTTGTATCTCTTTCAGCTACAACACTCCTTATTAAGCAGTGTCAAGAATGGCATTTACTTTATAGATATAAAATGTTCCCATGCAAGTCTACAAAGATCAGCAAGAGAGAAAGAAAGTAAAATATTAATTTTCACAAATGATAATAGATCAACGAGATATGAACATAGAGAGGGTACAATAGCAAAGGACTGGGGAAAAAATGTCCTAGACATAAAGAATAGTGAATACATACACAGGAGCTAACTTAGAGAAAAGGATCCCTAGGCAAGTACAATAATAAAGATAAAGGAGGTAAGACCCTAGAAGAAGACCAGGCATGTGAGAAACCAAAATCCTCAAGTATCGGTGTTCTAGGACATATTGGAGGAGCCAACAAAAACGTCAATAATCACAATGGGAGTATCCATGCAAACTTTGAGAATGCTTGTTAGGGAGAATCTAGAGCTAAGGGGGCCAAATTGGACAACCCTAGGAGGTAGTCAATTTTGCATAGAACCCCACCTAACATTTGAGTCTGAATAATTGCTGGTAGTGGGAAAGAGTTCCCCTAGCAAGAGATCGTGATACATACAACCTTGTTTCTTTGGGACTGGTTACATACATGTGTATTTTACTCTAAGTTGCCGTTTTAGGTTTAGGGTTGGGTATAGGTTCATATAGAAATAATACTACTCATACTTGCCAAGAAAACAAAATACCACATAACTTTTGAAAAAGAAAATTCTCATAAATTCTTATTTCATTGATTTTTCAAATGTTAGTGCAAAATTAAAATTGCAATCGATAATCTTCATATCACTCTTCATTGAGAGCATCAAAGTCACTATTTGGATCATTTGAACCACAATCAGCCGCAGTGCCACGACCAGCCATATCATATATAAAATTTGTCTCATTTAAAGAGACAATGGCAAGCTGTGCAATAGAACTGGTTAAGTTGGTACACTCAGGAGTAAGATCTCAATTCCTTGTTGCCTCTTCATTATAATCAGGTGTCCTACCAGCAACCTTAACGAATAAAAAATCCAGCAACCTTCAAGAATAAAAAATGTCAGCTGGAAGGCAAAAAATTGTTTTGGTTGCTTCTGTTTGTGAAATGAGGGCAGAAATTACTTTAGGCAAAATAAGTGAATAACATACACTTTAGGGCAAAATTAGGGTAGTTAGATGTTTTTTGGTTCAATTTGTTGAGCAAAAGTGAAGGACGACCTGGTAATGTAACTTTTTCACCATCTTGATTGATTCTTCCATACTCCATGTCATTTGTTAGAGTTGCAAATTCTAGTAAAATTAACTTGACTTCCATATTGAGTTAGCAGACTCAATATGTCTATTAAAATTTGACTTGAAGATATTTAAATTGGAAAGAGAGTTTCTGAACAATAAGTTTTATTATTTGTCTCCTGGTGTGACGAATAATCAAAATCAAAAAATAATTTCCCAAGTAGTGGCCCAATGATTGGTAACATGTGCTGGTAGAATAAGATAACACCTAAAACATTGATTATAAGTAGGGTGGTTGAAGGAATGAGGAAAATACTTCATTTGAATGCATACAACTTGGCAAATCACCTTCTTCAATTCCATTCTTTGAAGTTTTTATTAACACTAGCAAGGACTTTAAGCAATCCATGAAACATACCATAAGATGAGTAGATACAACTCTAATCACCTAAGTGCTCATTTCTACACCATTTGTCAATGCCAACAAAGTCACAATATCTGTCACCAACAAACCAACAATATCTTTCACTAAAAATATGTTGAAGACAAATGATATACCCTTAATGGAGTTTCCTTGGTCTTTGCTCTGATCCTTGATGCCTTTCAGCACAATGAGTGTGGCAGTCAATGTGTTTCTAATAATAACTGAAGCAATGACATTAAGCATCAAAAGGTACTCCTGACTGAATTCATCATATCTGTCAGACTGTTCTAATGAAAGCCTCTAGATGAAAGCCATAGTTCATGTAATAACACCTTTGCAGCTGTAATGATGGTTGAAACTGTTTCTGACTTAGCTTCCATATTATTTGTTGTGCATTTGTCCACACATGCATCTGCATCTGCATCTGTCATTTGTTGTGATTTCACGTCCCTTGTTCCTCAAGCCATCCATTGAAATGTTCATAGCCACATCATCGGCTGCTTTGTCTCTGGTGACTTGCATGATGCTGCTTATGCTGTGGCCACGGCTGACTTGGCACCCATATTTGCCACAACCTTCAAACCTATGGCCATGAATTCATCTTCTGCTTCTGCATCTGCATCTTTCATTTGTTGTGATTTCACGTCCCCTGTTCCTCAAGCCATCCATTGAAATGTTCATAGCCACATCATCGGCTGCTTTGTCTCTGGTGACTTACATGATGCTGCTTATGCTGTGGCGACGGCTGACTTGGCACCCATATTTGCCACAACCTTCAGACCTATGGTCATGCATTCATCTTGTCCATGCACCCATTACTCACTTGGCCATGCAACCATGCACCCATGCATTCCTCATTGAAATGTTCATAGCCACATCATCGGCTGCTTTGTCTCTGGTGACTTACATGATGCTGCTTATGCTGTGGCCATGGCTGACTTGGCACCCATATTTGCCACAACCTTCAGACCTATGGCCATGCATTCATCTTGTCCATGCACCCATTCCTCACTTGGCCATGCACCCATGAACCCATGCATTCATCTTCTGCTTCTGCATCTGCATCTGTCATTTGTTGTGATTTCACGTCCCCTGTTCCTCAAGCCATCCATTGAAATGTTCATTGACTTGGCCATGCACCCATGCATTCATCTTCTGCTTCTGCATCTGCATCTGCATCTATCATTTTTTGTGATTCCACATCCCCTGTTCCTGAAGCCATCCATTGAAATGTTCATAGCCACATCATCGGTTGCTTTGTCTTTGGTGACTTACATGATGCTGCTTGTGCTGTGGCCATGGCTGACTTGGCCACACATGCATCTGCATCTGCATCTGTCATTTGTTGTGATATCATGTCCCCTGTTCCTCAAGTCATCCATTGAAATGTTCATAGCCACATCATCGGCTGCTTTGTCTCTGGTGACTTACATGATGCTGCTTATGCTGTGGCCACGACTGACTTGGCACCCATATTTGCCACAACCTTCAGACCTATGGCCATGCATTCATCTTTTGCTTCTGGCCACCACTATTGTTTCTGTCATATTCACAAGAGTTTATAGGTAGTTCAAGATTGATATCATGTCTTTCAAGGCTGTGTTATTAAATCAAACTCTTTTGTCAGCTTGTTTAATTCATTGCATGGCCTGTGCAAGTTGGTTTCCACAATCTCACCTTGCTGGTTCAAAACTATCCCTCGTAAGACACTTAGAATGAACCCTTACTAGTACACCTTGACCATCACCAGTGTTGCCTATAACTATGGCAGCATGCTCAGTGCTATCCAACTTTAACTGACAACAACAAATTGTAATGATATGCCTGAAATGTTTCCCACATTGTAGATAACTTAGCATTAGCACCTCATTCAATCAACCTCTCTTGTTGCCTGTATTATCAAATAGATTATGCTCCTTGCAAACTCTTCTGATCTTGGTAAGCCTGCCATCAAAGCATCATTATCAGCAATCTCACAAAGCACTGAAACATGACCCAATCTTGCCAGTGTTTTATGATCCACAAGCCAATATGGTTGGCTGCCGAAGGCAGGCCTTAGGTCCCGAAGGGCAGTTTAGGATGGACAGTGGCCCTATAAATCCTATGGCAGCTCGGATGAAAGGGAATTGTTAACTCAAACAAAGGATGGTAACACCTTCCAGAACTAATAAACAACGGTTGGATGGCCCTCCTTAATCTGAGCTGAACCACTATGATTCCCTCCCGCCAGGGCCCTGCTTTGGGACCAGGCCCCCCCTGCTGCTTGGAGGTAGATTATATTTGTGGGAGGTCCCTCTTGCAGGGAGTTAGATTATATTTATGGTTAGGCCCCGAAGGGCAAGAAAGCGGAGCGCTGGTTTTCTCGGCCAGTCGCGAAGAGAACTAATATTTTATGTGAGTCACATCTAAGGTGAAGTACTAAAGAGAGTATCACCATAAGAAACTATAGGCCGACAGATTGATCAATTCTCGATAGCCCTTCCAACCAACTATAGATAGTAGTTGAGAGGCAAAGGCACTAGCACGAGCAAAAATGGTTGAGGAGTCTACTGTTTGAAGGGCCACAAGGATATCCACTTGATATTGGTCAATGAGACTCAAGCCTGTGCTTACAGGCCTGAGACCTCAAAAGAGGCTGTGATGCCATATAAGATTTAATTCATAGGCTGTGTACTACATCAAAGTAATGGCTATATATATGGACATCATAACTGTGGAACTCATCAACTTCCTAGGGCAACCTTCAAATGATAATCTTACATATGATAATGTCTAACAGTATCCAGTAATATCCAATACTTTTGTTGAGTAGGTGGTGAATTTTCATGATGTGTGCATGATCCAGCGTTTGTTGCACTAGTGTATGGTTTTTTATTTTATTTTTTCATCATTGTAGTCACTTCATTCTTTTATCAAATTTATGTAGCATCGATGCATAGGTCTGATTTCAGTCAGAATGGTTTTATCATAGGTTTGGGGCATCAAGATGATTGTAGAATGGATAAAGAGAACTAGTTCCAATATGAATCTAGTATGATGATGATGTAAATTGATGATCATGGTATGCCATAAACACTTGGTGATGTGGGGGTAGGAAAGTAAATGATTTTATAAAAGTAAATGCCATTGAAATCAGTTTATATAAGTAAATGAATAAAAGGTACGGCTATATCATATATAAATGTAATCACTAGAAGATGTTGGTATGGGGGACATGTTTTTCATCCCTCTATTGGAGTTTTTGGCCTTATCTTTGGCAAAACTTTTCAATGAGTTTGTTTGTTCGGAGTTTCCTTGAACTTGGTGCTAGCACATAATTCATCCTAATCATAAATTTGGGGACCTTGCCAGTCTTGGAATCTATAGGACAATCATGATTGGGTATACATTTACCAAACTTTATGCCACAATGTTAGGTTACAATTTTTTGACTACCTAGAGAGAGGTAATCTTAGAGCTTGTGGTCAGGTTGGCTTCAAGGGAGATTATCAAATCATTGACTACATCTTTACATTGTGGGCTATTATTGAGGAGGCTTGCCACCACTCTTACACAATCCTTTGTTGTTTCATATATTTCAAGAAGGCCTTTGACTACATTTCTAGGCACTTGCTTTCCCAGACGATGTGAGATGTTGGCATTTTCAATTCTCTCATTATTGCTGCTTGGAGGCTCTATGAGAAAATTATTGGGTAGTTTTGTACCTCTCACTGTCTCTTTGACTTTGTGAGGAGTACACTTGGGATCAAACAAGGGTGTCCCCTCTCCTCAATCCTTTATATAATTTACATTGACATGAGGTGTTTATCATCATTCAACATTTTGCTGATGATGTTGTTCTCCTCTCTCATTTTCTTGAAGTGTTACAATGGCAACTTGATGCCCTTGCTCAGTTTAGTGAACTTCACCAGCTTGTGGTCAACCTTAGTAATATTAAGGTCACAATTTTCAACATTTATCGTTCCACCGGGGACGCTGCCTCTAAAACAACGCTTTGGAGACGGGGACGTTTCAGACGGGGAGACGCCTGGGAAACGTCCCTCCGCCGTCTCCAAGTACCCCCGCCGTCCCCCCGCCGTCTCCTCCTAAAGGGAGACGTTTCCCTGAGTTTCGGGCACAGGAAACGCCATGGAAACGCCGGAATTTGTTTGTTAAAAAATTGAAAAAGTTAAAAAACATCAGTTTTAAGTTTTAACCTAACTTTTATACTTCATTTGATGAATTATTATTCTACAGTGGCAGCCGCAGGGTTTTTTCACTGGAGTCTGGTGCATTCGACTGCATTTGAGGTATTTCATTTTTCGAACCCTTCGTTTTGGCTCGCGATTTCATGTACATTGTATGCAAAATGTGGAAACCTGGACCGTTTTTTGATCTTTCTGAGGCCGCGCGGTTTTTTCTGAGCGTCACAGAGATGTCCGCTCATGGAATGCAATGGTCGCGGGGTTTGCAGAAGCCACGCGACCATTGCATTCCATGAGCGGACATCTCTGTGAGTTAGCATATATGATATAAATTAATAATAATTGCAACCATTGCATAATGTGTTATTGTGTTTAGAGTTTAGACAATTAAATTATTAATCTTTTAAGTTTTAATTTTCAAGTACTATATGTATTTTAGCGCCACCCCCCCGGCCCCCCCCGCCCCTCCGCCGGCCCCCCCCCCTCGGTCATCGCCCCTCGGCTCCCCCTCGCCCCCCAAACTCGCGGAACTATGACATTTATTTCTGAATTCCAGTTCTCTTACGAAGGGGCAATTTTGGAGATCACATTAACTTACACATACTTGGGGGTCCAATTTTTTGGTCCCTCCTTCAGCATGAAGCTTGCCTCACATTCACATCTTTGCAAGGGGCATGCTTGTTTCTTTGTATTGGAATGCCAGTGTTTCTAGATCCACTTTCAAGATATCCGTTTAAAGATACGTCTTTTTGATACCATCATCAAAGCTATAGTCTTGTATGGGTTTGAGGTTTGGAGGCCTAGCTTGGGATCTATTGATTGGGCCTGTATCGAGATGATCTAGACTCTCACAATGCAGTGCATCTAGGTTTTTTGTCTAAATGTTGTTTACTAATAGGGGATGGCTAGCCATCCTTGAGATGGCGAGAGGGATGCCATTGATGTCCTTGCTTGTCTTGAGACATTTCCATGGGTTTTAGAATTGTTTTTGGGATGTGCTGTAATGGTTGCCCCTGATTTTTTTTTTGTTGAGAATATCTCTGTTTGCTGTTTGCACTGTTTGCTGATGGTTTTATATTTATTTTCATGTATCATTAATAGGTTTCATTGCATGCATGATATTGACAACATAAAGAAGGAAAAATGGAAAAGAACTTTGCATTTCAAATTGGAAATCACTTCATTAAAAGAGTATTTGATAACTTCTTGAAAAACAGACTTTAACAAACATATATTAGACCTGATTATTAACAGTTCAGACCTGGTATACCCTTAAATCAGCAGCATAATCACTTCAGTTTTGCATCATTCATCACCAAAGAGACAGCCAATGAGCTCCTTGATAACCAGCACCAATAATCAGCTTCATCCACTCCAGAAAGGGAAGCAACAGTGACCTATACAACAGCAGGTCAAGGTGCCCAAAACCCCAAACTGTACGACCTATCCTTGGTTGGGCGACCCCCTCTAGAAATTTAGATTAAAATCAATAAATTTGACCTTGGGCATGAAATGTGACAGGCTTCCAATGAAGCAATACCCAGAATGATACCTCGAGCTAAAATGGAGTTATGAACCTTTAACCATTTTCTGCCCCTATAAAAGATAATTTCCAGAACTTCAAGAAATAGCTTCAGAGCTCTGAAAAGTCCTGAATTGCCACCAAACCCAAACCAAAATGAAGCCAATAACTTAACACACCAAATACCAAAAACCCACTTCAAAAATACTTGAAAATCTTCATCTTTTCACTCCCAAAATACTATAAATCATCAAACCGTGAAGCCCTAGGTGATTCCTGAGATAGAACCACTCCAAATCCAGCTAGGGTGGATCTCTCACCAGCGAAACCAGCTCCAATGATGAGGGTTTTTTTCCTGAACATGCATCAACAATATTCTGGAAATTATCCAGCAACATCCTGTTAAGTTGTCAACTCAAAGATTTGCAAATGAGGTCCAAAATGAAGCTTTATAGAGCTAAGAAGGAAATAGGGCAACCTAATTTCAAATTTGCTTTCCCTCCAAAAGCTAATGTCCCTCTTCACATGAGCTTTTTATTAAAATAATTCAAAATGCCTACCTTGGGCATCTATGCTCATAAAGAAACTATTTCGCTTTTGTTGCCTTCTAAAACAACGTTAAGTCATTACATTAGGCTCCAAGGTGCTTTTTACATGACCCCTTGACCCCTTCACTTAAGTTAAAGTAACTTTATTAAAATAATTTAAGTGAGAAATATAAAAAATAATTAAATCAAACCATATCCATGCCAATGCCCAAACTGGAAACAGACACTGCTGAAGTCGCTTTGGCTAGGACCAGTTACCTAAAATAGACTTATTATTTATAACAACTGCTAAAAATAGTAAACACTTGAAATCACCAAACTGACACATAACATTAGAGTCCACTTGACAACTGCCACACACTGCCCAAACAAGAAACCCTGCACTGCACTGTTGCCAGGACTAGTTACTAAATATAGTACTTACTAGAAATAGTAAGTGAGTCAAAACCAAACTAGCCTAAATAAGGACACTGAAAATGGGGACATTACAATCCTTCCTTCCCAAAGATTGCTTGTCCTCAAGCAATGCCATCAAAGCTCCAAAAACAAGTTGATCCACATTGAAACCAAGTGAGATCCCAGGGTCCCAAATCAGCCTAAGAGTCCTATAATTGTGAGGTGATTTGCTGTTCCAACCACGATTGCAAGTTGGAAGTAAGAAATAACAACTGTTTTCTACCAGAATTCCCATCCAACATTGAACTTGGTTAACCAATCATATCATTCCCTCCATATGGAGCCCAAAACTGACATTGTCAAGAGGCTGAATGGATAGAAAAGGTGAATTCTCGTGGCTGTCCAAGTCTGAAATCAACAGCTCATGTTCGGATTTTTGAAAAATCAGCTCCTAGGAATAAGAGCAGCAGCTGCAACACTGAAAATCTTCAACCCCAAAGGAAAATCTGATCTCTATCATAGCAATAAACAACTTTTGAAAAATCATCAACCAAGTAGAACTCCAAATTTTGCTCAAAATCTCTCTCCAATCCACTTGCGTTAACACAAATGGACTCTTAAGGTGGCTGTATAAAGGGGCAACAGCAGCATATTTTTTTTCTTTTTGGTCCACAACCACCCATGGTATGCTTTTTCCATCACCATTTGTATCCAATAACACATGTTGATGATCCTAGGCATAGATACTTTCCTCTAAAATGGCACCACTACGTTGAGGCTGCACTACTTTGATCAACATGTGAATTTCATCTAAGGGATATTTGGTGATTTTGGAAGTCTCAACGTTAAGGCTCTCCATCCTATTAACCTCAAGGTCACAATAGTACTCCTTCCCTTGTGGTGGATCCACAAGGTCAACCCACAAGCCATAATGATTTAACCCATCCTTATCCACCTTAGGAAGCAAGCCATCAATGAAAGATTGTTCTTCCCTAAAACTATAAATATGAAACTCAGAAAGAGGGTTATGAAATGCCATTTCCACGTCCATGTCAAAGAAAGAATTATCAGAAACTTGGAAGGTGTCTTTACCTTCTTGCTTGGGTTCGAATCCTCAATCATGATTGGACTCTCCTTGCATGAACTTGCATGTGGCAGCCCTATATCCCTCTTGGGTCATTTCCCTCAACACCACTGTCCTATCACCATCTCAAAATTTCAGCTCCATGGATTTTAGGTTCAAGGTGATCTCCCCTAAGGAGCAAAGCCATTGCATTTCCAAAACAATATTTGTGCCTCCTGTATTAACAACATGAAAGTCATCATTCACGTAGTAGTGGTTTAGTTGGAGTCTCAACTGTGGAATCTTCCTTACACAAGACATTATGTGACCTTTAGCAACCACAACGCTGAAGCCTCCAAATTTCTTTGTTTTGAGCCCACGTTGTGCTACAATGTCTTCATCAATGGAGTTATGCCTAACATTTGTATCAAGAAGAGCAACAATTTGCTTCCCTTTTAACCATTCCCTAAGTTTGAATGAATCACTTCTTTGAAGACTAGAGAGCCTAGCTAATGTATCTCTACTTTCTTTCTTCTTCTAGGATCTTCTTTTGAACTATCCTCATCACTTTCCTCCTTTTCAGCTTGCTGGTTTGATTTTTTGATTCTGATCCATCAGCTGAATATGCTTCTATTTGACAATTCTTCCCCTTTTCCAAGCACTTATGTCCTGGGGCCCATGGTTCTTTGCAAGTAAAGCAAAGAATCCTTTTCCTTACCTCCTTTCTGTGGTCTTCTTCCACAATCTTAGAAGGTGTTTCATTGGGCTGAATGTTCCCCTTGTTGTCATGTTTCTTATCTCTATCATGTGGGTAGGCCTTAGGTGGGAATTTGTTCTTAGTAGTGGAAGACTCCATATTCCTTGCTTTTTTGATTGCCTCTTGTAGAGAAGGTGGGTTAAAAGCTTTAATCCAACCCTTAAGAGGATCGGATAACCCATCAATGAAAAACACTACAAGCCTCCTCTCGGATATATCCGTCACCAAAATTGACAATCTCTGAAAATCTACAACATAGGCATCCACTGTCCCCAACTGTTTCAGCTGTGCTAACTCCTTAAAGTGAAGTTCTGGGCCCTTATTATCAAATCTCTCTATCAAATTTTCTGTGAACTCTGCATAGGAGGCAATTTGAGCATGTCCAGTAGGGATAATCCCATGGTGCCACCACTCATGAGCAACCCCATCTAAGTGAATGGAAGCATACTGTATTGACTCTAATTTAGGCATGGGATTAAGAGTGAAATAAGTGTCCAACTTTTGGACCCAAACTCTCGTTGAAATATTTCCTGACCCATCAAAGTAAGGAAGATTGAGTTTCCCTACTTTTCTACGAAGATCATTATTCTGCTCTCTATTGCCCTTGTTGGGTGTATGCCTCATCTTGAGATCCATATAATCCTGAAGTGATATATCATGTTGGAATCCAGGCCCTGCATCCATCCAATCTTGTCTAAATTGGTCTTGCATCTCAACTAAGGTAAGCTCTTAATTGGGTTGTGCCTCTACTCTTGGTGGAAATATAGGCCTAAGAGGCCTAGCCATGGCTGCCCCATTCTGTTGGTTGGCTTCTCTATGCTGTCCCATTTCATTTCCTTCCCTCAAACTATCCAATCTCTGTACCAATTGTGCTAGTTGTTGATTAGTCCCCTGAGCTTGTTGGGCTACTCTTTCTTGACCCCTAATGTAATGTCTCTTACCCGGCCTTGCCCTAGAATTTGCTTGTTGATTAGGTTTAGGGTTTCTCCTTTCCAAATGAATGTTCTCCTAATGCAATAACCCTAGATTGGAATCTTGTATTCACCATATTAACAACATATATGTTAGTATTAATATCTAGATATCCAAAATATAAGCATAATGACAAAAGTAATAATGAAGACAGATGAGGAGTGGCATGGGAAGATTTGCCCGAAGCTATCCATCTAAGCCCAAGGGCACAAGCATCCCATTAGGACAACCCACCCCTTGGCTCCGAGTTGAATGTCTAGCTAAGACTATTCCATCCTCGGAGTGGCATGCTTAGTGGAAACACTTGTACTTGCTTTCTCTACCCACATCATCACCTCAGAAGACACTTAACTTATTGGGGAGAGTCGACAGAGCTTATAAGTGGCTTGGGCCTACCACCCCTCCATGGCCGCAACAGATTGTTAAGTGGGACCCCCACACCTCCATGGCCGTAGTGGATTGTTAAGTGGGGTTTTTAGGCACCACCTACCTCAAGCCTACCTCCCTAGTAAGTTTGCAAACACTTGGTAGACAATCTTTAAGCAACCAAATACATTTGCATTTACCTTTAATCATTTTAGTCAAAGTAAAGATCTTGGCCTAGAACAGTACAATCATGATAACATTGAAGGTAACCATATTAAATTCATAGCTAATTATAATTATGATAGTATCAAAGAAAGCATTGTAATAATCATTTGATGTGTATATTTAATTCTAAATAAGTGGAGGAACAATTATAAATGACTGCAAGGTTGTTAATCCTATCAGCATCCCTCTCTGCAGAAGATATATAATTGTTAAAAGACAATGCATTGACCACTATAGACGTCAGAATCGATTCTCAGAAGTGTAGTAATCTTAATAAACAAATCATGGGCATGCATACCCTATTTTAGACTTTGCAGCATAAAGACCTTCAAAGATTAGACCAGCATGGATGCCATCTGAATGGTCCTTAAAAGGTAGGCTATTGATCATGCAAATAGAATGTAGAATCTAGAACTAGTGCAGTGCATATTTAAGCATATATCCCTAAGTGAGTTTTCTATTCTGATATTTAGATATTGCTAAATATCAATACTAAGTGATCACATCACCTGAAATTGTTTTAATGTCCCCTTGAGATTTTATCTTTTAAGTGCTTATGATCTCCATGTTATGCCAATAGGTTTAGATCCAACTATTTCTTGATACGTATGACCTGAAAGTTATTTATTGACTTGATAATTGGATGTAGACATACAGGTAGGTAGTAGTCAAGGATATGTTGCTAGGAAAGTACAAATTTGTGCTATGACCGAAGATAGAGAACCATGTAATTATAACTATTTCATAAATGGAGGATGGACACCACAACAGCTATTCGACTTCTAACTGCTTAGTTGATTCTTATGCATAAGAGGATATTTAGCTAGCGCTGCCTCTAACTTTCCCTCAATTCATGTGATGCTATTGGCTGGGTTGCTGTACACAGTCTAATCTATAAGTTAAGTGCTCTTTTGGAACCACTGCGATCTGCTGTAGGAGACGGCTGTTCTGAAAGTTCATTTGATGTCTTTCATTGGGTACTTTTCTATTTCTTTATACCCACAACTGGGCAAAAGATGTGTTCCTCTAATCCTTGATTGTATCCCCTTCCTTGAAAAGGTGTGTCTTATTAATATGCTAGATTGTTTCTCATTTTATTTGAGTTGGCCTTAGAATAATTAATAGTTTAATATCTATAAGTTGGCCTGCAGATTGCTGCTCCTCCTAATAAGTCATATTTATTTATTATTGTTTATGAAGTTCTATATGATACATATATAGTTATTATAATGTTTACAATATTCCACTGTATAATTACAATATTATTTAATTTGTAATTTTATATTCTGATATCTATTTTATTTAATTGTTACAATAGTGGGGTTATGACACCTAACCACTGCATCTAGGAGTAGCATCAAACGATCTTGCTCACCATTATTTTTTATAGCTTCTTCACCCCTTTCACCCATGTTTTCTGAATTTTCTGATTCAACTGAGTGTGTTTCAAGGTGTTGTTCCTCACTCTCAAAAGGCCAACGTTCCCACAGCTCCTCTTTGAACATTTCCTTAATCTCTCACGACACCTTTCTCTGTCAGTAATGCTCATAGGATTGCATCGCCTACTGGTTGGCAGGAAGATTTGTGCTTTGATACCACTGTAATGGTCACCCCTGATTTTTTTTTGACAATATCTCTATTTGCTGTTTGCACTGTTTGCTGATGGTTTTGTGTTTTTTATCATGCATCATTCATAGGTTTCATTGCATGCATGATATTGATAACATAAAGAAGTAAAACTGGAAAATAACTTTGCATTTCAAATAGGAAATCATTTCATTAAAAGAGTATTTGATAACATCTTAAAAAACTGACTTTAACAAACATATATCAGACGTGATTATTAATAGTTCAGACCTGATATAGGCTTAAATCAGCACCATAATCACTTAAGTTTTGCATCATTCATCACCAAAGAGACAACCAATGAACTCCTTGATAACCAGCACCAATAATCAGCTTCATGCACTACAGCAAGGGCAGCAACAGTGACCTATACAACAGCAGGTCAAGGTGCCCAAAACCCCAATCTGTACAGCCTTCCTTGGTTGGGCGACCCCCTCTAGAAATTCAGATTAAAATCAATAAATTTGACCTTGGGCATGAAATGGGATGCCTTGAATAGAGGCTTCCAATGAATCAATACCCAAAATGATAGCTCGAGCCAAAATGGAGTTATGAACCTTTTACCATTTTCTGCCTTTGTAAAAGATAATTTCCAGACCTTCAAGAAATAGCTTTAGAGCTCTGAAAAAGTCCTGAATCACCACCAAACCCAAACCAAAATGAAGCCAATAACTTAACACACCAAATGCCAAAAGCCCACTTCAAAAATACTTGAAAATCTTCATCTTTTTACTCCAAATATACTGTAAATCATCAAACCGTGAAACCCTACGTGATTCTTGAGATAGAACCACTCCAAATTCAGCTAGGTTGGATCTCTCACCACCGAAACTAGCTCAAATGACGAGGGTTTTTGTCCTCAACACACAACAACAATATTCTGGAAATAATCCAGCAACATTCTGTTAAGTTGTCAACTGAGAGATATGCAAATGAGGCCCAAAATGAAGCTTTATAGAGCCAAGAATGAATTAAGGCAACCTAATTTCAAATTTGCTTTCCCTCCAAAAACCAAGACCCCTCTTTACACGAGTTTTTTATTAAATTAATTCAAAATACCTCCCTTGGGCATCTATGCTCATAAGAAAACTATTTCGCTTTTGTTGCATTTTAGAACAATGTTAAGTCATTACATTAGGTTCCAAGGTACTTTTTACATGACCCCCTGACCCCTTCACTTAAGTTAAAGTAACTTTATTAAAATAACTTAAGTGAGAAATATAAATAATAATTAAATCAAACCTTAGCCATGTCAACGCCCAAATTGGAAACAAACACTGCTGAAGTAGCCTTGGCCAGGACCAATTAGCGAAAATAGACTTACTATTTATAGCAACTGCTTAAAATAGTAAATACTCCAAATCACCAAATTGGCACCAAACATTAGAGTTCACCTAACAACTGCCACACATTGCCCAAATAGGAAACCTTGCACTGTAGTGTTGCTAGGACCAGTTACTAAATATAGTACTTAATAAAAATAGTAAGTGAATCAAAACCAAGCTAGCCTGAATAAGGACACCGAAAATGGGGGCATTACATGTGCCCAATCTAGTGTAGGAGATTGGTGACAACCAAATAGTTATGGGGATGGGGACACTTGCAAAAGGCTTGGGTATGCCTCCCTATATAGCCCTAGCAATATATAATTTATGCAAGAAATGAGTAAAACATGTTGAAAATTATAAAAGTGTTGAAGTTACAATGACATTTTGACAATCACTTGATTCATTGATCAATTGGAAGTATCTATTGTATAATATTTATATTATTCATCAAGTTCAAGATACAAAGTACAAAGGTACAAATAAATTACAATGGCTCATCTAGCGCATGGTTTGTTGGAAATATTGTTTAATACTTGTCATTGTTCAAATCGATAGACTCACCTAGCTTTTGCAATAGGACTCCAACCAACGTTGCATATGTAGCTTGATCCTCATCAATTTGCATTGGATCCTTAGGCTTTACATCCCACTATACTGTTGGATTGTCCTTGTTGTTGATGTTCTAGCAGTGTCAGGCTGCTTCTTCTAGATCCGTGTATGGAAATAATTCAAATGTAGCCTAACGACTATTTGAATTATATATATATTCATTCTCCTGGCCGACTTGAGTTAAGTGAAGAGACACGTCATTTGTTGATATTAATTATTTGTTAATTAATGAAGAGTTGTGATGAAGACGACCTCATGCTCCTTGGGCACGATTTTCTAGGAGGGCGTGATTTCTTGAAGAGACATGCTTATCTCTTGTGGCCGAATTGTTTTGTGAAGGGTCACGTCCCTCTCTCTACATTGTATATATATCCATTGATGTTTCATTGTTTAGCATTCATTTTTTTTTATATTCATCATAAGTCATCACATGTTAGAAGAGTTGTCATTGATGTCAAGATTTGACTTAAATCAGATCACTAAAGTTAGTTATTTCATTATCGAGCTCAATAAAGTAAATTGATGGTGCTGGAATTCTACAGATTGCAGTCACTGATTTCAATAGGTATGATCTTAATTAGAAAATGAAGTCAAGAGATCCTCAGAATTTAGAAGTGAAGATAAGATATTCTTCAGATTCTATTTATACTCAGGTTTGTAGTTCAGTTTCAGATAAATCAAATATTTAATATTAGTCTCATGCGTATAAAGAATACAAGAGACGCAAAAATTACAAGCCACGCACGGGAAAAATAAAGAAGCATATAAAAAGCAATACAATACAATAATAAAAGAGACGTGAGAAATATAAGTCACGGCAGATATAAAGAAACGTATAAAAGCAGCTCAAACGCGTATCTTCAGATGTTATTGTGATTTAGTTATGAAAAGCATCGGGTTAACAATTGTTCATTATCAAATTAAAGTCTAAAGAAGTGATGCGGGCCCCGAAACTCTGGAAAGACGTGTTCTTTTGTTCAAAGAACGTTTTCTTCAAAAAGGAACGTTGCTTTAATGATACGTGATTTTTAAAAAATCTTAACACGTCTTTTTAAAATAAACGTGCTTTTCAAAAAGTCTTCAAATACGTATTTAACTAATCAAATGCATTTCCGTATCCAACAGACGCGTCACTAAAATAGCGAACATTATATTAATGATATAAGAGATGCGATTTATTTCTAGAGTGGTGCCATTTTCAAGAGATACGTCTAAAGGAAATGACGTCTTTTAATCAAGAGATGCGAATGAAGTTAAAGATATCTTCTTGAACAGATGCAATTTGTCTTCTAAAACAGTTCGATCTGTTTATGCAATTATATCAAAGGAAATTCAAATTAAACAAAGAGGTGTGATGCTTTTTTTAAAGGATATGCTCATTCGATGGAAAGGATATCATCATCCATTGCATTGTTTGAAGGGTTGGATCTGCTTGTTAAATCAAAAATGTTTAACAGATTTTAAAACTGAAAAATTAAAGGTGTTAAGATAGAAATAAATCTAATGAAGAGGTGTGAATAAATTATTGTGCTCTTTCATCAAGTGTTGCAACCTTCGAACAAAATATATATTGGACATTCATTTTAGTCTTGAAGGTGTGGTTGTGTAAATTGAAGACTTGCAGATCAGTCAGATTCCTACCTCCTTGTGTGGGCTGAAGGTGATATTTTGGATCACATAGAGCAGATTGGAGAGTTGGGCTTGTGCAGATCAGATTGAAGGCAGTCTCACTTCCATCAAGCCAAGGTTTGGTGCCTTGCATTAGGGGTTGGTGCTCCTTGTAGGCAGGTGTCTACTAAATTTTGGAGAGGTCTAGGTGTTCCTTGTGGAATTCATTCTACTAAATCATCTTATTGTAAATTTGTAGGTTGGTGCCTACTTGAAAAAGAAATTACTTCAATAAAGTTGTGTCAACTTGTGGAAATTGGTTCATATCAAAAAGTTGATTGTAATAAAGTTTGAAAAGATTAAGAAATAAAAGTTTGTGATTGATTTACTGATTCACCCCCCCCTCTCAGTAAATCTTTTGTGCTCTTCAATCACATTCAGTAGAGCGAATTCTGTAAGAGCAATTTGAGGATTTGTATAAGGCCGAGTCTCTTCATCAGCAAACTACGTTGTTGTGTTCTGTATATACATCAGTTTGTAGTGTCTCTTATTGGCCTTCATATCGGCTTTTGTAAAGGAGACATTTGTGTTGACATTTCAATATATAAGTGATATATTGTTGCTGGGTTTTTCTCCTTCAAGTGGAGGGTTTTCCTAGGGTATCTGCTGTATTATTGTGTCTGATTTGAATTAATTTTCTGTGCATTAAATCTGATCATAAAATCTAACATGGTATCAGAGCATGTTTGAGAGGATCGTGATCAGATTTGTTCTTAACAGCGATACTCTATTCTCTTCTTTATATTTCTTGTCCATTTCTACTTTAGTCAAGATGGTGAATGGTCTTAAGATTGAGGATAGACTCGAGGGAGCATTCAACTTCACATCATGGAGGTTCAGGATCATGCTCACCTTGCAAGAGAATGACTTAGTTGAGTTTGTGGAGACCAAAGTTCCCGAACCTACGGAGGAAGAAGATAAGTTGCAATGGAGGAAGAATGATATCAGGGCAAAGAAGATGTTGGTTGATTCCGTTAAGGACCATATTGTTCCTATTGTCTCTAAGTTGAAGACGGCAAGAGACATGTTCAAAACATTGGAGGAGATGTATGAAATCAACAATACCAGCCGTGCACTTGCACTGAATCAACAACTACACCATGTAAAGATGGCGAAAGGAGAAACAACGATTGCCTATTTCATGACGATTTCGGATTTGAGAGATCAGCTCTCGACAATTGGCCATGTGGTTGACGACAAGGACTTGACCAGGCTTGCACTCAATGGTCTTCCCTTGTCGCGGGAATCCTACATTCAAGGAATCAGTGCAAGATCAAAATTGCCTAAGTTTGATCGTCTAAGGGCATACTGCATTCAAGAAGAGTCAAGGTTGGTGGCTAGAGGCGTTGGTCAAAGTTCAAAGAATGAAGATATTCATGTTCTCGCCTCCCATGCTTCGAAGAAGAAAGGAAACAATGGAAAGAAAGGATTCTTCAAGAGGAATCGAGATAAGGGAAATGATGATTCTCCCGCATTAAGAAGAGAGACTTGTCCAAGATCCAATGCTTTAGGTGTGATAAGTTTGGCCACTTTGCTAATCATTGTCCACCTAGACCTAAGCAACAAGCCACTGTTGCAGATGTTGATGATGCTTCTGTGCAGAAGGATTCATGTGAATATTTGTTCTATTCGGCATTGTCAAGCAATGTACCTACAGACACCAACACTCGGCTAATTGATAGTGGTGCTTCTTGACACATCACTAGTTTTAAGGAGCACTTATCAAGCTTGGTGGAGAGAGATTCTGCCAAACAAGTCATCACACTTCAAGATGATGCTAGCTACTCCATGAAAGGGATTGGGACCTCTACTCTTCATTTGTATTCCGACATCACACTTCAGTTGAGTGATGTTCTTTATGTTCCAGGAATCAAGCGCAATCTCATCTCCATTTCAGCTCTAGAAGATAAAGGATATCAAGTTGCCTTCTCCAAAGGAAAAGTACTTGTATGGATGGAGAATTCCAGTTTCAAGGATGCTCAAGTAATTGGTATTAGGCATGAAAGCCTCTATAGGCTATGCACTCATCCTCTTCAGGGTTTAGTTCATGATTCTTCAAGCTTATGTGATCTTTGGCATTGAAGATTGGCTCACCTGCACTTCCGAGGCTTACCTATCATGGAGAAGATGGTTACAGGACTTCCTAAGTTCAAACAAGAGCATGAAGGAACTTGCAAAGGTTGCGCAATGGGTAAGAATACAAAAGCTTCATTCCGTAGTAGAGAAAGTAGATCTAAGTGTATTTTAGACCTTATTCATTCTGATTTATGTGGACCTATGTCTGTTCCTTCTTCGAGTGGTTTCTTGTATTATGTTCTTTTTATTGATGACCACTCTAGAATGACTTGGATTTATTTTTTGAAAACTAAAGAGTCTGAGGAAGTGTTAGAAAGGTTCAAGGAGTTCAAAGCTCTGGTAGAGAATCTTTCCGGTAAAAGAATCAAAGAATCCTCAGATCTAATAATGCAGGAGAATACACCTTTGGCAACTTTTAGAATTTTTGTGTTGATCCTGGGATTAAGAGGGAGTTCTGTGTCCCCTATAATCCTCAACAGAATGGTGTTCTAGAGAGAAAGAACAAGACGATCGTGGAGGCAACAAAAGCCATGATCCATGACTAGGATTTGCAAACCTTCTTATGGGCAGAAGCTTCTAGGACTGCAGTATATGTTCAGAATAGAAGTGCTCACAAAGTCTTGGAGAATATGACTCCGGAAGAAGCCTTTACAGGAAAGAAGCCAGAGGTTAGTCATTTAAGGATCTTTGGATGTCCTGCCTATGTTCATGTTCCAGCCATGATCCATGACTAGGATTTGCAAACCTTCTTATGGGCAGAAGCTTCTAGGACTGCAGTATATGTTCAGAATAGAAGTGCTCACAAAGTCTTGGAGAATATGACTCCGGAAGAAGCCTTTACAGGAAAGAAGCCAGAGGTTAGTCATTTAAGGATCTTTGGATGTCCTGCCTATGTTCATGTTCCAAAGGAAAAGAGAACAAAGTTGGAGCCTTATGGCAAGAAGGGGATATTTGTGGGCTACAGTGAGACATCAAAAGCCTACAGGATATACATTCTAGGTCAGAAGTTGATTGAGATCAATAGAGATGTCACATTTGAGGAAGATGTTGCATTTAGAAGATCCAAGAGAACTCATATGGAGATTGATAATGATGAGTCTCCTCAAGATATGGAAGTTGACCATACTCCTGAGATTCAGAGGGAGATTTCAGATCCAAAGGAAAATGTTGATTCAGTTGAGCCCTTGGAACCTACTGATGGGCCCACCGATATAGTGATTAGGAGAAAAAGACCTCTTTGGGCTAGGCAAACTATGCAAGAGGTTGAAAGGTTCACTGCTCCTAGAGGTATATTCAGAGAAAGTAAAAGGCCGCATAAGTTCTCCCGTTTTGTTGCCTTGATGACT
>VDFB02085945.1:0-32986 GCA_007258455.2 Sequoia sempervirens
TTATGCTTCCTTGTCACGTATCATAATTTTGTTGCTCTCTTTGTGGAATACTTTCCTAGTTCTAAATGGGGGTTGGTTCTGGAGCGTCATGAAGCGTTATTTTCAGTGTTTTACTGCTTTTCCACATTGTTCAAAATAGGTCATAATTCTTCTTCGTGGGATAAGGGCCTATTTTCTGTGCCACCTTTTTCGTGGTTCTAGTGCAGTTTCTACTATTTGGTCAGAGAGTGGGTGAAAGTGGGATTTGTAGTTTTGATAGTTCAATGGTGGTCATTAAGTTGGGTATAAGTGTGTTGTGGTTTGTTTCCTGAGTGTCGATGGAATACAAGGTAAAAAACTTTAGAGTCCCTATGAAGGTGAAGGAGAATGAGTTTCCATTTTTGGAGGAAGTTTCAGAGTTTGAATTGTCCCAAGTATTTCAAATGGTGTGTCCAAGTCTTGTGGATAGCATTAAAACTATAATTGAGGATGAAATTATCCACCCAAATTCCCCCAGGTTGTTGTTTTCGTCAAACCTACTATCAATTTATTTGTCAAATGCCATGGATTCTTACAGTCTTATGATTCCCTCAAAATAGTCTACACTGAGTTTGTTTTGCCTGAACTCTTGGGGGAAAATGAGCTCCTCAAGTGTGTCCAAAAGTACAATTTGTAAAAGGTTAAGGGTTATTTAGAAGGAATCTTTCCTAAATGTTACCTCAAGCAAAAGTGTGCTTTTGCAACAATCTATGAAGCGGTGAAGAAAGGTCTACAGGATGACGATCCTTGGCTTTTGTACAGGACAATCAACATGCACTCAAATGAACTGGGTTTTCAAATGGTAAACTTGATAAAAGAAAAGTATTTTTCTCTATTTTTTCTAATCTCTCATCAAGCTCGACATGGACGTAGGAAGGTTGCAATGGCTAGAATTATTCTAGCAAGGAGAAATGTTGCAGAGTTGCAAGAAGGTCAAGGGGATAACATGCTAGATTTGAATGCAAATCACCAGAACACAAATGCAAATGAAATTTATATGGTAGAATGAACTGAATATGTAAGTTTTTGGATGCGGGGTATCAGAAAAAATCTAAGCGTAGGAAGTATAATGTGTTATTTTAATATGCTTTGAAAAATAGCATCAAATTTACTGTTGTATGGAAATTTTCCAACTGGGAAAATTTTGCTCATATTTTTTTGGTAAATCAATTTCCAGTACTATAATTCTGGCAATATATATGTAATCCCTCTTTATAATATTAATATAAATACTTAGGCATTAGCCTTTTACCACCAAAAAAAAGTCATTAATACCAAAAAAAATGATAAAAAAATAAAATTTACTATATAAACTTGTGTCCCACTTAACCTTCATTTCATTAGTTTGCACTAGAAATACATCAAAAATATCTTCATTTCATTAATTTACATCATTTCAAAGTTAAAAATATTTATGTCACATTCTACTTATTCAAGTTAAAAAGTTAGAGTAATATTGACCATTTTCTTTATAAAAGTGGGACATAGCTTTGAATTTTCACTCTTTTTTAAAGTTATAAAATATATAAAACAATTTATATTCCTTCTCTCATTCCTTCATACACTATGTTTGCTCCTCCTCATGTTCCCTAATGAAAGAAACCAATATCAAATGATCCTCCTTATTCTACATCTTAGGCATGCACTTAGTGAAACTGATTGGATATACTACATAAGCATTGATGATACATTTTTGCTTGTGTCATTCCTAATAAACCTCAACCTAACCCTCCATCTTCTAGCCCTTTGCCTTTTGGTATTCCCCAAGAGTCTAAGGAGAAAAGACCCAAAAGGGTCCAATTAGTCTTGGATCCTTCTCCAGTCCCTTACTCCCTTAGATACTTGATCAACCCCTATTTTTTAACCCTCTTGATTTTCCTAATGTGAGTGTTATATCCAACCCCAACCTTTCCCCCTTTTCCCTTTCACACATATTTTCTACCAAATATTTCTGGAATTTCACCCCTCCACCTTACATATTAACATTCCTCACTCACCTCTTAAATCTAAAATTGAATGCTAACCCACCCCACCTTTCCATTGGCTTAATCCTAATTCCATATCACCCCCTCTCAACCCTTTTGTATCAATTTACCCTAGCTTTGAGATCCCTCTTCACTCTATTCTACTACTCCTACTACTCACATTTTTGTTGCTAGTAGTGAGGAGTAACAATTATGTATTCTAACCTTAAGTGTGTTGGGAAAATGTGTCTCAACCTTACAATTATAGAAGGTGCACTGGTAGATTTTGACCCATTTTTCGATGACCGTCCGTCGGAATTTTGACGGCTGTTCGTCGCTATTATTGCGTCAGAATTTCAACGACATTTGAAACGTCAAAATTCCGACCCGACATACAGTCGTCGAAAGGGTCAAAATCTACCCGTGGTGATACTCCTATGAGAAGCTTTCTCGACAAGTATATTGTAATCTTCATTTTTTATTATAATATATTAGGCGGCTTTTGGAGTGTGGGGTTGTTCTCCCTAAAGGATTTTCCCCACATAAATCACTGTGTTGTGGTATGCATGATATTTATGTTTATTTTTGTTTAATTTTTTGTAACTATAAAGATTTGTAAAGTTTTGCATTATTCTCCACTCAAGATTAGTGTAGAAATTTGTTCTGCTACCTTAGCTTCCTTACAAGTGTTATTAGATACCAATCACCTTTGGTTACAGTTGTGGGTTGTTGGGTTTTTGAACTAATACATATTTGAGTGGGAGCTTGTGCAGAAGACACTTTGTGATCTTGTTTCAAAAAAATTCAAATGGCAAGTTCATCAAGGAGAATAGAGGTGGATAAGTTTTCTAGAAATAACTGAGATGTGGAAGCTAAAGATGGAGTATATGTTGATAGATCGAGATCTATGGGATGTTGTTGATGAGAAGGTTTCAAGGCCTATAGATCCTACTTTGGCTGCTCAATATAATTTTATGGACTGTAAAGCCAAGGGTCTAATCAATTTGTTCTTGGAATACTTTGTTTTAATCAATGTCCATGAAGAGACCTCTGTACAAAAACTATGGAAGAAACTTGGTGAGATGTATCAAGCCAAATCTTTAGTGAGCAAGATTTTATTGAGGAATAAGTTACATTCCTTGAGAATGGAAGAGGGTGGACAAATTACAGACCACCTGGAAGCATTCAATATATTGGTGGCTCAATTGGCATCAATTGGTGTCAAAATGCATGAGGATGAGAAATGTCAGATATTTCTTTGTTCTTTATTGAATTTGTGGCATTCTCTCATTATGGCTATTGGGAGTACTTCTATTATATTGAAGATTGAAGATGTAGTGGGTTATTTTCTTTCTGAAGAGATGAGGAGGAAGGTACCCATCAGTTCCAAGGAGGCCCTAAATGTTCATGGAATACTTAAGGAAAAAGGAAAGAAGAATGAGAAGTGTGATAAATCCAAGTCCAAGGGGAGATCCAAATCTCCTGGAAAAACCAAAGTTATTTGTTGGAACTGCGATAAGCCTGGACCTGCTTGTAAGGACTATAGAGGAGAAAAGAAGGAGAAAAAGAAGAAATTTAATTATGATTATGAGTGAGAGAAGGAAGATGGTGATGTATTCATTGTATCTTTGGAAACTAATGTAGGTAATGATGCATGGTTAATTGACTCAGGTGCATCTTTCTATATGAACTTTAATAGAGATTGGTTTTCTGAATATGAAGAATTTGATGGAAGTAAGGTGTGCTTGTGTGGTGATTCTTATTTAAATAATGTTGGTCATGGTAAATTTAGAATCAGGTTTCTTGATGGTAGAATAAAAAGGATTAATGGTGTTTTGGATAACCCTGGAAAACTAATAGATGCAAGTGTGCAGGTAGTATTTTCTGATATAGGATGCAAGATGGTTAGAGATTTTATCGTGATTGCTAGAGGTGTCAAATATGACGCAATGTATAAGCTTGATGCATGCACTATTGAGTGCAATAGTACTTCTATGATAAGCAAGTATATGGAAGAGGTGAGGGTTTCATCTTCAATAGATGGTCATGGCTTTCTGGTACCCAAGGGTGCTCTTTCTTCTTAATCAAAGTTACCTATAGAGAAAACTATGTTATGGCACTAGAGACTTGGCCACATTGGAGAGATGGGTCTAAGGACCTTGAAAGATAAAAAACCTTGTTGAAGAGGTGAGGGTTTCATCTTCAGTGTAGATGGAAAGCAAGTCTAAGGACCTTGAAAAATAAAAATCTTGATGCATGCACTGTTGAGTGAAATAGTACTTCTATGAAAAGCAAGTTTGTGGAAGAGGTGAGGATTTCATCTTCAGCAGATGGTCATGGATTTTGGGTACCCAAGGGTGCTCTTTCTTCTGAATCAAATTTATCTATAGAGAAAACTATGTTATGGCACCAGAGACTTGGCCACATTGGAGAAAAAGGTCCAAGGACCTTGAAAAATAAAAACCTTGTTGAAGGGTTGTCTAATTGTAATCTTGAATTTGATTTCTATGAGCATTGCATTTATGGAAAATAAAACCGCATTCAGTTTTACTTGAGTTCACATAAATCTTGTGGTATATTGGATCTTATGCATTATGATGTGTTTGGTCCTATAGATGTTCCTTCAATTGGTAGATCCACATATTATGTTTCATTTATTGATGATTATAGTAGGACATGGGTGTATTTTCTAAAGAGTATAAGTTTTCAGTTGATTTAAAGAATTTAAATCAATGGTTGAGTTTCAAACTAGAAGAAAATAAAGTGTTTGAGTACTGATAATGGTTGTGAATTTTTCTCTAATGACTTTGACAGATTTTGTAAAGATTATGTTATTCATAGACAAAAGAAAACTCCATATTCTCCACAACAGAATGGAGTTGCATAAAGAATGAACAAGACACTGATGGAGAAGGCTAGGAGTATGTTGAGTGGTGCTTGTATAGAACAAATGTTTTGGGTTGAAGTTTTTTCCACTACTTGTTACCTAATTAACAAGTCTCCTACATCAACCCTTATTGATAAGATGCCTATAGAGGTATGGTCGGGTCGCAATTCTTCATTAATACATCTTATATTTTTTGGTTGTGAGGCATGTGCACATGTGCTAAAGGAGAAGTGAACAAAGTTGGAGAACAAGGTTGTAAAATGTATCTTCATTAGATACGGTTATGGTGTGAAATGATACAAACTTTGGGATCCTGTTGCACAGAAAGTAATATATAGTAGAAGTGTTATTTTTAGAAAAAATAAACCTTCTTTTGTTACATTGCAACCAAAAAAAAGTAAATAGGAAGATGTGATTCAACTTCCTTCTACACTTGGTAAAGTTGAATTGAGGCCCATGGATAGACAAGAAGTTGAGGAAGGCTCATCTAGCTTTGAATCTTCTGGAGAGGAGGAAGAACCTCCAACTCAACTTGTCCGTAGGTCTACAAGGCATAGACAACCACCTAAAATGTATTCACCTAATGATTGGGGATGTATATTTGCTTTGAATTCTAACATGGATGAACCCAAAATAGTAGAAGAGGTATTATGTATGAATGATGCAAAATCTTGGAAAATTGATATGGATGAAGAAATGGAAGCTTTGAAAAAAGAATGATACATAGGATCTTGTACCATTTCCTAAAGGAATAAAACTTGTTGGTTGTAAATGGGTGTTCAAGAAAAAGATTGGTTCAGATGGAGGTATTGAGAAGTACAAAGAAAGGTTGGTTGTGAAAGGTTACTCTCAAGTTGAGGGTGTTGATTATGGTGAGATATTTTGTCCTATTGTAAAAATGGAATCCATTAGGTTTTTTCTTTCTATTGTTGCTTCTTATGATTTAGAGGTTGAGAAAATGGGTGTGAAAACTACTTTCCTTCATGGTGACTTGGAGGAGGATATTTATATGACATAGCCCGAGCACTACGTGGTGAAAGGTAAAAGTAAATTGGTTTGCAAAATGAAGAAATATTTGTATGGAATAAAAAAAAATCCTAGGATGTGGTACCAAAACTTTGATACATATGTATTGAGTTTGGGATTTGAGCATTCTAAATCAGATCATTGTATTTATTATCAAATTGATGGTGATCGTTTCCTGTTTAGTACATTATATGTTGATGATATATTATTTATTGGTAAAGGGAAAGGTATGATTTCATAATTGAAATCTCAACTTGCTGCTAAATTTGAAATGAAAGACCTTGGTGTAGCTAGACACATTCTTGGAATGGAAATTAAAAGAGATAGAGTGAACATAAAGCTATGGCTTGGCCAAAGTAATTATGTTAATTCAATTTTACAAAGGTTTGATATGTAGGATTGTAGACCATCGTGTTTTCCTGTTTCAGCTGGAACAAAGTTATCTATTTTAGATTGTCCAATATCCCCATCAAAGATGGAAGACATGAACAGAGTGCCTTACCAGCTCGTGTAGTTGGAAGTTTGATGTATGATATGGTTTTTACTAGATTATACATTTCCCAAGCAATGGGAGTTCTTTCCAAATATATTTCTAACCTTGGTAGAGTCCATTGGGATGTAGTTAAAAGAGTCTTTAGTTATTTGTGTGGTACCTCATATTATTCCTTGTGTTATCATAGTAATATGACTGAAGATAAAATTTCCCTTGATATTCATGGTTATGTGGATTCAGACTGGGCAGGTGATGTTGATAGAAAATGATCCACTAGTGCTTATGTGTTTACTTTATTTGGTGGTGCAATTAGTTGGATGAGTAAGCAACATGCTATGGCTGCTTTGTCCACTACTAAAGTTGGGTATATGGAAGCTACTCATTCTTGTAAATAAGTCATTTGGTTTAAGAAACTATGTTCAGACATTGGAATAAAACAAGGTGCAATGACAATTTATTGCAACAATCAAAGTGTGATATGCCTAGCTAAGAACTCGACATTTCATTTTGGGACCAAGTACATTGATGTACAATATCATTTTGTTAGAGATATGGTCAAAGATGGTGTAGACACCCAAAAATGTCTTCTTACAACACCTTGTCACAACATTACATCATTTAGACATCTTGTAGCATGTTTTTCCCTAGGTACCCATGTCATCATCTAATTAGTTAAATAAATCTTATGTATTTGAATAATTTCATTTATTCCTTTTCTATTCATAATCCCTTCTTTCTTCTAATGTTAATTAAATAATTTATATTATTTAATTAATTAAATCATAAATCCAACATTAATTAAATAAATCCAATATTTATTTAATTAATAAAATCCTAAAAATATCTTTTTGCTTTCTTTCCAAAATTGGAACTCATGTGTATCTAATTAATTTATTTAATTAGATAATTCATCAATTATCCCTCTCATCTTTTTTAGGATTTATTTCCTTTAAAATAGAAAATCAAATCTTTCTATCTTTTTAAATCTTATCGTATCTTGTTTTATTTCCTCTTTTGTCAAATAAAGCACAAATCAAATCCTTATCAAATCTTATCTCCAAAATCAAATCTTCTTCCCTCCACATCAAAACTCTATAAATATGGCCTCTCAAAAGCCATTTGGAGGTATCTTCTTCTAGTATCCACACTCTGCCAAAATTTCATCCAATCTTCTCATCTATCTATCTATTTTCCCTCTATCTACATCTTATTGTTATGCTGCGAAAATGAGCAACCAACATTCCTCCATCAACAATCCCTCAAAATCTTGTATTCTCATGTGAGGTTGAGAAGAGCAATGGAAATAAATCAAATCTAGCTTGAAGATTGGTTTGCTTTGCTTTCTTGTTTTCATTTCATGCTAGTTTGTGCTCTATTGTGCTTGTTAGGGTTTCATTATAATTTGTTTACGCATTTGCCCTAAATTTTTACCCTAACTACATTTGGTGAACCTAATGTGAATCCTTTGATCTAGCTTGCTTTTTACAAGTTTTATTGAACTTTTGTTGCAGATCTGCCATTTGTTGGACAAAACACTAAGTTTTAAAAAAATTGTCATAACTTCCAAATGGGTGTGAATTTTTCTACAATATTTTACATAAGTTTTTCCATAATCTAGGAAGCTACAGTAGAAAATTTGTGGGTTTATCATCATTTTTGTAGGCTTTATCAAAATTTTATGTTTTTTTCATAAAATTGACTTTCTAGGCGCAAATCAGCGAATTTTCCATAAATTTTTACATTTCTAGAAAACTCTTAAAATTCTAATTATATATTTTATTTTGAGGTCAAATAAGGTGCTAAATGATTCGATCTTTGTTTTCTCTGGGGTTTTCATAAATCCACATTTTTGGGTGCAAAACAAGGAAATTTTCTAACTTTACATTTATGAAAATCTCTCAAAACAATAGCATAGGTCTCTTCTTTGATTTTTTATTTTTCAGATCAATAATTTCTTCAAATAATCAAATTTGATTCGGCTATATATCTGAAATTATAATTTTCCTTGTCTGCTGAGCTTTTTTTTTGCTGCATTATAATATCATTTTCTGATTTTGTAGGTGAATCTAAGGAGTTGGAACAACATTGGCATCAACATCTACAATATATTTAAGGACAAAAACAATCAGGTGCACACATTCCCTCTTTCATCTCTAATCATTGCTTTCCAACACACTTCAATGTGGGGCTTAAAAAGAACAACTTGTTTGATCACACACTTGGATTTTGGGCTTAAAAAGAGCATCTTGTTTGTTGTCACATCATTGAAATTGGATTAAAATGAAAAAAATTCTTCCATCACATCTTGATTTGGGATCTAAAAAGAATAAGTTCTTGAACTGTTTTACACACATTTTTATTTTCTAAAGGGAAATTAACAACTGCGAGTGTGAATCAAGTGTGTTTGTGATAAAAAAAACACCTCACTTGGTTCACTTTTGTCATACCCTTATTAGGAGGCCTACTTGGAGAACACACCACTCCAAGGGACGACCTCAATCGAGAGGTGAATCAAAAGACACACTCCTTTGGGAGTTGAAATCTTGTCACTCTTGGCTAAGCCCCAAAGAACTTTATACCTTTGGGAAGTGAAGGTGAAGGGTGGGTTACCCCTTTCTCCCCGTTGTGTGGTAGGATTTTTCTTTCAAATCATCCCTAGTCAACCTCATGCATCCTAGCTTAAGACCTAATTGGCCATACCCACTTGAATAGTTCTAAGACTTGTTGATGTGTCTTCTTCAAGTTTTTTCTTAATCATCACATTCATAATTTCAAATTCAAACTTTCTTATGTGTCTTGTGTGTGTGATTCATGTGTGTAAATGTGTAATCATTTGTTTGCAAATTGTCATATCAAGATATAAACACCAACACATGAACATATCATTCTAATCATCCTAATCATCCTCTTTCTAATCACATTCCAATCAATTTCATCCTAATCAATCCAAGTCATCCAATCTAATCATTCCACATCATCATCATCACCCTAATCCTAGTCAAGCACCTGCTAAAATGGCCCTAATCCTTAACAATCCTAGTCACAATCCCAAGGTCATACTTTGAGGAGTCCCTTCACCTAATCATGAAGATAATCCAAAACCATATATCCTCTGAGGTGGCTCAAACTTTGCTCCTAGTGATGATGAGAACTTTGTAGATCCTAGTGAGGATGAGAACTTTGTAGAAATCTTGGGTCATTTTAATGATATGTTTAACAAGGGAAATACCACCTTAAGTTTGGAATCATACACCACTCCATCTACTATTCCTCCATCACCATCTAATACAATGCCTATCTCAAAGCATACTAGTCATATGCCAACACCACCATACAACTTCCCAAGCTCTAATCCATCAACCAAAGAATCCTTTGATGATTTTCTCCAAAGACTACTAGCACGGAATAGACCATCCCCATGTCAAGCACCCATTAATGAGCTTACCAAAGAACCTTTGAATTCCATGCTTATTCCTCCAAGTCCATCATGTGGTCCACAACCTATTGATCTTATACGTCTAAGTCAAATTCCATCATGCCCTCATGTTGTTGATCACAAAGAGCAAACCTAGCCTCTTCTAAAGCCTTCCACTTCCATTTCCACTCAAAGCCAAGAGCTATGTCAAGAGCATTATCCTAAGCATGAGGTAACATTAACCTCTCATTCTAATCAAGATCTAGGCCCTTCCAATGATACCACTCATAACATATTTGGTCCTATTCATGATCAAGCTTCCCTTTATGATTTAGATCCTACCTATGATCAAGAAGGCCATGATGATCCTATTAGCCAACTCTATGCATTCCATGGTCAAGAGCCTATCACTTAACCTATCCATGAACAAGAAACCTCCATTTCTCCTATACACCCCCTACCTAGTCCTATCCATGATCCCGCATTATCCACTTGTCATGTTGAGACACATGCCTCCCAAGAAAATCTAGAAGATCAAACCAATAGTGTGGATCTAAATGAACATAATCAAGATCCTAATGATCCTTCCACATCCACTATCAACCCCATTTCAAATCCACCAACATTTCCTATTGGTTTATCCACCTTTATTCATGAATTTTCCTCCTTAGGACAACAACAACCTTTATCCACTTCACCTTCTTCATCTAATAATGAACTCAAGTCTAGTGTCCAAAACGCACCTAGTCCCATTGTCCATCGCATGCTTCAAAACATGAACTATCAAGGTAAAGGCTTAGGCCTTTATGAACAAGGTATTTTGGAGCCAATCCATGTCAAGGTCCCTCCAAGCTCTTATGGCCTTGGATATACACCCCAAGGAAACCAATCTCAAGATGTTGGTACTTCCTCCATGCATCCTAAGTCCACCTCCTTCCATCATAATCCCTATCATACACCCAAAATAGATGTTTCCATTCCACCTCCATCATCCTACAAATCGTAAAAGCATGTGACCATACACCTTCCACCATCTACTCTACCACAACTGCTTCCAACTCCTAATATCCATCCATCTAATCTACCTCCACTACTCCCAACACCTAATATCCCCATCCTCCAATCCCCTTATCCATCTATCCATAAATCTTCTAAAAATCCTAGTCATGACCATCAAATGCACACATTGTCTAAACATAAAGCTTCCACTCATTTCACCAAACCCAAGGGATTCCAAAATAAAAATTTGGATGCCTCTACACATAAAGTTAAAAATCCTAAAGGTCCTAATGCCTTAAGATACAATTACAAAAAGTCAAAGCCAAGTATATCTAAAAAACTATATAAGCCCATACCTCCAAAAGAAAAGGCCAAAACTAAAATGGTTTGGGTCCCTAAGAAAAATGAAAGCAAGTCAAACGAGGCATCTACATCTCAAAAATCCCAACCATCCACTTCTATGCCACATTCTCATTCCATTCAAAAGTCTCAAATTCCTAAATCCCACAAGCAAAATAAAACTCATAAAAATACTAAGTCTATGTTGGTACCTAAAGCATTACATCAACCATCTCCTACGCAAATATTGCCATTGCTTCCTACACCACCTTTCCATCAAAATCTTTAATTTTTAACATGGTGTGTGCAACCGTTGGTCATGATTCCATTCCCACATACCTCCATCTCCCCATCCTTCAATTACTATCCTACATATCCCCAATCACCTTCCTATCCATTCCATGCTTTTGCATAAACCTTCCATCCATCCTTTTGCATAATTCCTATACAATCCACATCATAATCCACTATTCCCCATCCATCCTTGCATAAGCCTTTCATAATCCTCCATCTACCTAATCCATCTCACACTCATACAATTCCTTACCAACATCTATGAGCACACTTGACATGGTCCATACAACAACATCCATCTAGTGGGACTATCACCTTTCATGGAACTAGACACTTGAGTCCCTCCTATCCTTCTCCTATTCAAAAAAGTCAAAAAGAAAGTAAAGATAAATCCCTTCGTCCAACAGTGAAAACCTGGTAAACAAGCACTCTGGATAAGTACCATGATGAAAACCTAGCAAATAGACATTATGTGTGGGTTGATCTTCTATGTCACTTACACTTGGGGGCACTTTGTCTCATCTACACTATCTATCTTATCATGTCACTTCTTATCATATCATTTATATCGTACCTACCATCTTTAGCCATCATACATACCTATCATATTGAGTCCACTTATCCACCCTTCTCCTTTTGATCCTGATGAAGACATAGGGGCAAAATGTTGAAACATGTTTTTTGGGTATCTCTTGGCATACCTCATCTTTTCCAATGCAATCTTATCACCATCCTATTGTTCTAAGCATTGTCATAAAAATCCTAAGTATTGTACCTAGAATGGGGCATGTTATTCCTATGCGACATAGTCTTTGGAATCACATCCTTGCTCTCTTATGATGCATACATCCATTCAATTCACTATGACCTATCCTTTTTATCCATCCATCTATCATGAGCCTTTTATCTCTTGTCCTATCACCCACCCTTTCATCCATCAATCCCATCTATCTCCTTGCACCTAGACTTGGTTTTCCCTTGTCATTGGTATCTAGCACAAAGGCTACCCAAATTGTCATCCATTGACGTCTCAAAACATTTCAAAAAAGTCCTAAAAAAAGAAAAACATTTTAAAAAAATCCAAAAAAATCAAAATATTTATAAAAAAAAATCCAAAAATCAAAACATTTCAAAAATAAAATAAAAATAAAAAATTTCAAAAATACAAAAAAATCAAAATATCCCCAAAAATACAAAAAACAATGGAAAAAGGTCTTGAAAAAAGACAAAAAAATCAAATAGCCAACAAAAATCCAAGAAATAAAATCAAACCGAATCACTTCTTCCAATCAATTCAACTCCTTCAAATCAATCTTCAAATTATCAATCAATCAATCCATCCTCTAATCAAATCGCTCCAACTTAAATCATTCCAAGCAAATCAATTCTTCAATTCAATTCATCAATCATCATCCAAATCTTCAAATCAATCATTCCAGGCAATAATCCAAATGCAAGTCAATCCTTAATCCATACCAACCAAGCTAATGAATCTTGCCAAATTATCTAATCACATCCTTTGGTCTTGATCCTAGCCTTGTAAACCCAATCAATTAATCAATCAATCATCCTTGTGTTGATCTAGGGATATATCATTCCCCACAATGACAACACTATCATCATCAATCAATCAATTAATCAATGGTTTATAGCTTGACAGGGGCAATACCTTGTTTGTTTTTGTATCATTTGTGATGCTTGCTTGCTTGCTTGTGTGTGTTATCATTTTTATCTTGCATTTGCATCAAATCTGCATCACTCCCAGTTAATATTCATATCTTTTATCTAGACAAGGTTGTATTACGTTGGGGCATGAGACATATTATCACCTTGGTCTTTATACCTTGGTGCATAACATCTAGTGCTACATCAAAAATATGATTGCTCATTTTATTGCAGCATAACGTGTCATTCCTCTCTTTCATTCACTTCCTATCTTGTATCATTCATCTTGTCCCTCCTTTATTGTTTCATTCATTTCGAGAGCATACCTGTGCTTCTTCAACCTGCCTACCCTCTTGAGGGGGCATCATCATCCCATCATCATTATCCTATCTTTCCTTCATCATCCATTTTCTTTTACCCACGTACGTTAGCTTCTTTGAAATGATGTTACTCGACACAAATCTCATCATCTTGAACATCATCTCAAAGAGGGGAAAAATGTAGACACCCAAAAATGTCCTCTTACAACACCTTGTCACAACATTACATCATTTAGACATCTTGTAGCATGTTTTGCCTTAGCTACCCATGTCATCATCTAATTAGTTAAATAAATCTTATTTATTTGACTAATTTCATTTATTCCTTTTCTATTCATAATCTCTTCTTTCTTCTAATGTTAATTAGATAATTTATATTATTTAATTAATTAAATCATAAATCCAACATTAATTAAATAAATCAAATATTTATTTAATTAATAAAATCCTAAGAATATCTTCTTGCTTTCTTTCCAAAATTGGATCTTGTGTGTATCTAATTAATTTATTTAATTAGATAATTCATCAATTATCCCTCTCGTCTTTTTTAGGATTTATTTCCTTTAAAACAGAAAATTAAATCTTTCTATCTTTTTAAATCTTATCTTATCTTGTTTTATTTCCTGTTTTGTCAAATAAAGCAAAAATCAAATCCTTATCAAGTCTTATCTCCAAAATCAAATCTTCTTCCCTCCACATCAAAACTCTATAAATATGGCCTCTCACAAGCCATTTGGAGGTATCTTCTTCTAGTATCCACACTCTTAACAAATTTCCTCCAATCTTCTCATCTATCTATCTATTTTTCCTCTATCATCTATATCTTCTTGTTATGATGTGAAAATGAGCAACCAACATTCCTCCATCAACAATCCTTCGAAATCTTGCATTCTCATGTGAGGTTGAGAAGAGCAATGGAGATAAATCAAATCTAGCTTGGAGATCGGCTTGCTTTGCTTTCTTGTTTTCATTTCATGCTATTTGTGCTCTATTGTGCTTGTTAGGGTTTCATTATAATTTGTTTATGCATTTTCCCTAAATTTTTACCCTAACTACAGATGGCAAGGTGAATTTGGTTAGGGTAGAGACTTTGATGAATGTTGTTGATTCTTTAACTAAGCCTATGAGCACAGAGAAGTTCAGATGGTGTTCAAAGACTATGGGTTTTTGGCCCCTAGCAATTAAGAAATGATGTCTATACACCCTCTTGTTACTCTTACAAGGTATTCAACAAGTGGGAGATTTCTTGGGAAAATGTGTCTCATCCTTGTAACTATATAAGGTACTATTGATACGTCAACAACAGGGGGGCGCGAGGGGTTCATCATTAGGTCATAGATCTAATGGTCGATATTTTATTAGTTTGACTTTCCTTAGAAGGCAACCCTATTTTATGAGGGTGTTCTATTACAGTGTAGCATTGTGATGTATTCTAAGAGTCTAATAGTGGTCGTGTTGCCTCTATATCTCTAGTTGGAAATACTCCTATGAGAAGCTTGCTTTGCAAGTATATTGTAATCTTTGTGATTTATGAATAATATATTAGGAAACTTTTGGAGTGTGGGGTTTTTCTCCCAAAAGGGTTTTCCCCACGTAAATCACTTGTTGTGGTATGTATGATATTTATGTTTATTTATGTTTAAGTTTTTGTAACAGTAAAGATCTGTAAAGGTTTGTATTATTCTCCTCTCAAGATTAGTGTAGGAAGTTGTTTTGCTACCTTAGCTTCCTTACATAGGACTAGCCCCTTCTTCATAGGAGAGAGTGTTTGATTCATAATAACCATATTAACATTGTCAAAAATCTTCACATGATCCTTGAAATTTACCCATCCAATGGAGTCCATGGAGGATATTGTTTCTCATATTCCCCTTGCATCCCATTTCTCATACTTCTACTCATGATATTCTTGCATTAGCTCCACCACTTAGTAGTCTTTAATCCCGACTTGAGCTAGAATGGGAATTTAACAACTTGACAGACCTAAGACCACACCATGTATCACTTTTGTTCTATAAGTATATGTTTTTAGTTAGAATCTTATTTGATTTTCTTTTTTTTTTAGTTCTATCCACTTATTGCTAATTGTTTGTTAGTTCCCCCTAGAGGACCTATGTTACCCTTCTAGGTACATGGATATAAGAGGAAAAAATGTTGTCATTCTTTTGTTTATATCTACATTCCATATATTTTCCATTTTCTTTTCTTTCTTTGTATTTTATTTGTTTGCATGCTATGTGTTACCAAGAAAATTAGGAAAACACAAACTAGAGTTTAGAGCCCCAAGTACTCTCTGAGTGTTGTAGTTTATACCCCAGACTGAATCATATAAAGGTAGTAATAATTTGATTCAAACACAGGATTAGCTAATTAATTATACATTCACAAAATGCAGATAACACCATATATATAATTCTAATATCATTATATTTATATCAATGGAGTACATTCATATATCTTCGCCTATATTTTGCACATCTTTCTCTTCTTCTTACATATATTTTCTCATACATACATTCTTATACATATATCTTCTTATGTATAATTTTATATATATTCTTTTACATACATCTTTCTTACTTTGTTATTCATCTCTCTCTCTCTCTCTCTCTCTCTCTCTCTCTCTCTCTCTCTCTCTCTCTCTCTCTCTCTCTCCTCCCAACATCATCCCCCATTTCAAAATGTTGACTTGTCATCAAGTCAACTCCACTCTACTAGAAGACTATCCTTATATATCTCCTTTAGTTTAGAAAAAGTTTTCTCCCATTGTGTTTTGCTAAGTGTAGTTCTTGATCTTGGACTTAGATCTGCAGTAGCAACCAATTTTCCTTCGACAGTGTGGGAAATTTGGATCTTTTGTGCTAGTTGTTGTGCTTCCTGGAGGACTCTCATGATATGTGCTAATCTTAGGCTTACTAATTTTTCAATTGGTGGAATTTTTTCAAGATTTTATCCATTTGATCTTGTAATTGTTGAAATTGGGCATGTAGTGTTTCTATCTACACTTGGGACTGATCATCGGTATCTTGGAGGGTATTATATATTGTTGCTCCCTAAAACATCTGAACTTTCAATTGATCCATTTGGGCCTTAAATGTAGTTATCATTGTTAGAAATTGTAGACAAAACTGGTAAATTGCATTGAGATTCCCTTCAATATTATTTAATGTGTTGATCTAGGACTCGAGGGTAGAGTATGTGGTAGCACATTTATTCCTTTCCTCATCAATTTTAACCTTTTGGTGCTCTGCTTGAACTTGTCTCATTATTTTCTTTTGTATTTGGGTATCCTTGATCACCCCATCTATCAAAGTTTTCAAATGCACTGCCAATGGTTGGGATGAGTCCCCTTGGATGTGTGGGAACTTTATTTGGATATCCTTCACTATTTCCTCCAACTAATTGAAGTTCTCCACGTGATTTTTCAATATTTCCTCTCTTGATATTTGTTGTAGGATGTCCCCTAGTTAGAATTTATGGAGGGGTGAGATGCTCCCAATATCTTCTTGTGATCCCACTAGTGGAAGTTGGAGGAGATGTGAAGATGCCACTATTTGGATTTTCTTTTGTTTTTCCAAGAAGTCCTTAATGGAATACATAAAAGAGGTTGTGGAGGAGGAAAGTGTTTCAGATTGCGAGGGATAAGAAGACTGCTCTTTCTCTGAAAAAGTTTCTTTATATTTTGCTTCTTCCTCGCACAAATTTGGATAAGCTTTTTCTGTGGCCTCCTTGATCTCTTGTTGAACCATTTGAGTGATTTGGGTGAATATTTTGTAATTCCTTCACAAATTACAAAATAGGAGTTTTTGCCACAGTTATGATGAGAATGTTCTCTCCTCTCTAAAAGGGGAGGCTCCCTTCTTACTGCTTATTGGAACAAAAGTAAACTATGCTAAACTAAAAGTATTTACACTAGCTTTAACCATGTGAGGGGGTGTTACATTCATCATTTTCTCTTCTTTCAGAAAATACAGTTACAATGTTCCATGATAGTATTCTACAAAGCTTTCCACTTCTAAATATCTACCTAAGCAATAATTACCAATATTCTTGATAAAACATAAGAGTAATCAAAGAGTACCAATATAACTATATTATAAGTACCTAGAAGACACAAAATCCCAAAGTCTTCTTGTTGCCTTCTATGATAGTTCTATAGTAACAAATGATACACGTTGTAGCACAAAGTCTATCAACTCGCTTCACCAATGGATCCGAACACAAAGTGAATAACTCCAAGATCAAAGTCTTGATAATATTTCACCAAGAAACACTTACATCACACAATTCCAAGTAATCAATATAGCACAAAGTTTATACAAACTATCTTGAATGTTCTTCCAATCATAAGAATGAATCGCCTCTTATCCAATTAACAATAAGAGAAATCAGCAAGAAAGACATAAGTGCCTTACAGATGAAGTTTAAGAAACATACCTGTGATTGCTCTGCTCTTGTAATTGCCTCAAAATTTAAGGGAGGCCAAGCTAAGCCTTAAAATCTATTTATTTGCCAATGAGCGACCACCTCTTTAAAATGGGAACACTATTATAATATAGGTATATGGGGTATAAGAGCATTTCCTTCCTAAAATTTTATGTTTGTATAACTTTTTATTTTATTTTAGATAAGATGACTCATTTTTTAGGCTTTTTTTTTTTTAAATGCGGCTTAGGACGGTTAAGAAACTTTTAAGTTAGCCTTACAAAATTCTCAAATTAAGATGAAATTTAGTTTTTTTTTGTTTTGTTTTTGTTTTGTTTTTTGTTACATTCTCGCTTATACAAACTTGATTCAGAACAAAGGTTGAAATCAAAATTTGCCTCCTTTTATTAACTAAATTTGATCTTGCAATTTAAACACAAAGTTTCAAATTTGAGTCACAATTTGGGCAGCACTTCGTTGCATAAGATTAAAGGTTCCTATTACAAATGAGCTCTCTCATATTTATAGATGAGAGAAAAAGAGCTAATCTAGGAAAGAAATAACTACTTTGACTTATTCAACATTGGAGCCCAAAATTATTGGAGGACTTCTCTGTTGTTACATGTATTTACAATTTTGAAAAAGACATGTAAATTGCCTTGAACTAATTACAAAAAGCATGAAAGATACTAAAAAATAAACTAAGTGAAAATCAAGGCACGTTCAACTTTCTCCACCATCCTTCTCCAAGAAGTCTTCATATTTCTTCGGGATTGCTTGAACTTCTTTAACATTGCGACCTGCAGTATGTCTGGAGATGACAAGAACTCGTGTGATTGATCCCTTGATAGTGTTGCACACTTTTCAATGCCTTTCAAGAACAAATTTTAAATTATCTAGAGTCAGTTGAGTATCTATCATTTTTTCCATTGAAGCTACTAAGAAAGCTTTATCTTTAAATTCCTTCTAAACTATGGATGTATATTCCTAGACAACTAATTTGGTGGGAAGAACTTTCTGGTTGCATTTCATGGCTTTCTAGCTCAATGACAGGCAAGAAATCAATCAAAATTTCTTAAGAATTTAGACACAAAAGATCAAAATGGCATGCAAGAGTAGTTGCAAAAATTTCATATTCTCCAGTTTTAGAGAAAAAAAAAGGATTTTATGCACTGGTGGGAAAATTTTGAGTAACTGCATATGCTTTGGCAATTTAGATGCAAAGGTGGAGAAAAACCGAGCTCTTGCATGGAGTATTACACTTTAGATGTAATGGCTCAAAAATTCTGAGATATTGCATATTGGATGTAAAGGTGGAGAAATTTTGAGCTATTACATTGGGTATTTCACTTTAGATGTAGGGGTGTTAAATTTCTGAGCTACTACATGTGGGAAGGACACTTGGGTGCAAAGGCACTGAATTTTTAAGCTACTCCATGTGACTTAGTGGTTTGAGGTGCAAAGGTGGGAAAAAACCCCGACACTGTAATTGCATAATAGGAGAAAACCCAGATACTGCAATTGCAGAGTCTCAAAAATTCTTCGACACTGTAGTTGAATTGTAAGTCTCAAAAATTCATCGACACTGCAGTTGCCAAAAAATGGATAAGGCACAAGACAATATGCAAGGGTGCTAAATTTTTGAGCTCCTGCAACTTTTTAATTTTTTGCATTTTGAATTGCAAGGGCGCTAAGATTTAGTGCTCCTACAAGTACTAAAAACTTTATAACTCTAGAAACTGAGTTTTCACAACTTGCACCAAAGGGAAAATTTTGATGAACCACAAAGGGAAAACATTTGAAATAACTTCCCAAGGCTAGGGGACCATGCACGAGAACCAATGCAATTCACCTTGGTTTACGTGCTTAGAGCTCGTGAGCTACAAAATAGATAAGTTTCATAGGGGTTATCCCACAAATTGAGCTCAGCCAAATTTAAGGATAATAAAGCAATCTCTAGTTTCTCTATTATTAGTTTTTCTAACCTATGCTTAGATCAGAGCTCTTTGGTTTGCATCTCTATTATCCTATGCTTTTGTACAAGTGTGATTGCAAGGGATAATTCTCCAATGACCAAATATTTTAGTTTCTCCTCTTCCTTAGCTACTTTTTCTCTTCTCTTTTTGAGTATGGTGATTAGGGAGTCTGAGAATTGATCAATTAGGTCCTCTGATGATACGTTAGATGCTACCATATATCTAATTATTTCCCTTTTTGTGATCAATTTATTCAGAATTTCTATATTAGGATATTTTGGAGGGTCATATCTAAGAATTCTTTTTGGAATAGACTGTTATATAGTTGATCCTCATCTACTAGTGTTGAAATTTTGGGGATGGTTGTGTCCTCCAAGATAGAGGTGTCCTCTGGTGTTACTTGATCCTGTTATTTTATATCTACTATTTGTGGAGAAACCTCCCTTTGTGTTATTTTTTTCCTCTGCTTTGGTTTCTTATCCACACTCATCTGTAGGAGGGCCTTTATTGCTTATTATTCTTATTGTTCTTTCTAGGGAGATGTGGTAGTGAGTATTCTCTTCCTCAATCTACTAATTTTTCCTTGTGGAGGCTCTATAAGGGGGGTTCTTGTTGGTGTAAATAGGTTTTTTACCTATCTAGGTCTTATTTACATGTTAAGTCCACTTAGGGCCTAGGAGGGAATCTTTCTAGTTAGTATTATTTGTCACTAGATCTTATCTTATATTTTGGCATTTAATGTTTGTGTCCTAGGTCATTTAATGTTAGATCATGTCATTTAATTATGACATAGTCATTTAATGTCGGTACTTCATTTCACCTTGCCTATATAAGCAAGGTATCATATGTACATTATAACAATTCATTCTTGCAATCTTGCATCCATAATCATAGCATGATATTTCTATCATTTCTCTCTTATGAAAGTTATTATTATATTGCAGGTGATCCTAGAGGGTTGAGGAGTTCACCATAAAATCCTACACAGTATTAGAGCTTCAATGTTGTAGAATTCTTCCCAGATCCAAGGGACCAATCTTGGTGTGAAAACTTTGTTGGGTGTAAGTTGGGGTTTCAAGGACCTCACCATTGAATCTAGGGAATTAGAGAAATTCAGGTTTTCCTTTCATTTCATCAAATTTCATCATATATTTTTTGATTTACAAGGGTTTCAAGTTGGGCAAGAGTTACCAGATTCAAGAAGTAGATGAATTTTTGGAGTACTTTGGGCCAAAATCACACCTGTCGTTACGTCTAGAAGGCCCAAAAACCCCAAACTCGACTGTCAATTCACCAAAATTGGAGCACTTGACCCTGGGCATCAGAGGTTTTTTCATCCAATTCAGTCATACAACCGTATAGTTGTATGGTAGAAAATTGACCAATTTCACTCACAAGTCACAAGGAAAAATATTTCACTAGGTAAAAATAAATAAATAAATCTATTTTTTATTTTAAAATTTTCAAATTTTAAAATATATATATATATATATATTTCAAGTATTCACAGTACCTACGTCAACATGTACTGTAGAACTGCAAACCCATAGACCACAAGAGGCATTGCCACATGGGGAGGCATTTTCCCACCACACAGGCCCTACAACCCCACCAATTAGACCCGCTTACCACCATTGTTGGATGATTTTTTAAAACTAACACATAGAATATTCTATCCTCAAAAAGGCATATTCTACCCACATATCGAAATCCCATCACGTACTCTGAGATCGCTGAAGATTTAGCCCAGAGAATATTCGTAGGGAATATTTCATTCGCAAAGCATATTAAGGAGAGCAATGAATATTCCATTTTGATGACCGAGCAACCATCAAATTTAAACTCAGAAACTATTGACATCAACATCTCATCATGCCAATAGCTCTTAAGAATTTTCCTCCCCACTCTCTATTGTAGTTTTACTTTTGGAGGGTAATTTTCAAACACCCATAACTTGATCATACAACTCCTTTTCTCAAGAACTTGTTTTTTATTTGAGGTAGAATTTTATGCTCTTCGCAGTGGTGTAATTGGTTTTTTACTTTTGTACCTAGTTTTTTTCCATAAAATGTAGATTCTCATGAGTGTTGTTGAGTTGTTCTCATTTTGGGAACTTTTGGGGCTCCATTTTGGCTCCTATGGTAATATTTTTGGGTGATTTTTTTAAAGTGCATAATTTTTCATTTAATTTCTAGTGGTGGGATCAAATTTATATTTATTGTGTAAGAAAATATCTTTCAGTTTCTAGCCAAATTTGGAAATCTGTAAGCACTAAGATCAAGTCCACTTCTCTATTGTTGGAAAGTGGCACCTATAATTACACCAAGCATAAAGTGCCAACCTCATATGTTGCTTGGGAGTTTCATGATTAAGTGTCAATATGGAGCCTTCCTGTTACACCTCGTTGTGTATTTACCTAGTTACTATTACCTAGCTAGATGAAATACTTGTATATGTGAGTGTGTTTTTAAATTTGATGGAAATAAATGTGATTGTACCTTGTTGTATGAATCGTACAAAATATAATGAATAAATGGTTGATTCAGATTGATGTTATATATGTCTTAATTCTGACTATAGAATATATAATGCAAATGATTATTTTGTGATCAGTTGAATACCATTGCAAATGTGCCAAGTTAGTTTTAGGTATAGGTTCACGCCTCTGAAAGGAAGGGGAGGTATCACTGAGGAGAAGAGTATTTGGTTTGGTAACCCTCAATGAGTCTAATTGATCTTTCACACACTCACTTTTAGATTGGTCAAGTCAAGTCAATAGCTATGGGAAAAAGGTAAGATACCTGTGTTAGGTTGTTTGTGAACTAGGAGAAGTTTTGGTTGGATTATGAAAACATGCTTGATTTAAGTGTTTGAGTTTCTTTGTAATGAGTACTTCTTTATGAGTATAATCAATGAGATATATACATAGGATGTATATATGCATACATATATGCATGTCTATGATGAACTCATACACATGAGTAAATACGTGCATAAGTATATGCTTATGGAAAAATTACCCATATGCATGGGAACATTGAATGGACAAAGAGACATGTATATATATATATATATATGTATATATATATTTAGTGTATATATGTTAGTTGATGTTATTGCAATTGTGTATATGTTTAATTTTTTGAAGGTAATATATGATGAATATATTTGTATATGTGTATATATATTGATATACGTGTATATATTGATGTGAAGGAAATGTCCATACAAGTATATTAATATATATAAATATGCATATGTATAATGTATATATATACATGTGCAATGTTAATTTGGAAATAAATGAATATAAGTTTATGCATTCAAATATCAAATGACATATATTTATAATCGTATAAGTTAATATATATGTGTGTGTGTATGTATATATGTATACATATACATATAATAACATGTTAAGTTATATGTATATATATATGTATATATGTGTATAATTGAAATATATATATATATATATATATATATATTATTCATATATTATAATGTTTGAATAAGCGTTGATTATATATTCAGTGTTGGTGTTTTAATGCAAAGAGCATCCTATACGTGATATAATTTATAGTGCATATCTTAAATAATGTAAAGTGTAACAATAATGTGTAGTGCACAAAGAGGCAGCACTGTAAACATTTCATAAGTGTTACCATGCTATGAAAAATGTATGCATTACTATAAGAGGCACATGGAAAAGGTTATAAGACAATGAAAAGTATTGAAGGAAATTTGAAATGCATTTAAAATATTTGACTTAGTATTTTATCTGAAACACCAAATAGCATGTAAGAAGTTTATGTGGCACCAAATTATGAATAATTGTATACCTTTAGAAGTTCGTTTTAAGAGCTTTGTCCAGCAATGGAAGCCAAATTGAATGGGAGAATAAGTTAAATAGAAGCTGGCATAAAAAAGAGTCAACCTATGTGATAATTTACCTTCCATTTCTAAATTGTATTCTTGTTTTCCATGAATAAAGTGACTTGATATGTAATTTTGTTGATTCTTAAGTTTGTAAGCTTCCACCTTTTCTTCAATTTGTTGAGTCGAATCAATTGAACTAAGAAGTGTCAATTATTTTACCCTATTTCTAGCCTGTAGATGTTGATTTTTGTATATAAATAGAGGCATTCTTTACCTCAAAGGGACACATATTTGCAATTTTGTTGTTATTATCTAAGAGTTACTTTGTTCTTCTAAATTTTTGTGTGAGATTTTGAGAGAGTTTTTTCAAAAAAATTATTGAGATATTTTGTGAGGATATTTGGCAAGAGTGGGAGTGATTGTTGCTGAGTTGAAAGCTAATCTGAGGAGTCTAGGATTGGAAACCAGCTAGTTTGAATTGGAGCTTTGCACTTATAGGCATGTTGAATCTTACTCTTTTATGCTTTGATTAAATTTGGAATGATTTGTGAATTACTTGTTTTTATTTGGAAAACGTAATATGTTTTTAGGAAAAGATTGTTTTCAGCCTAAGTGAAATCAAAATTCACTTGTTGATTATAGTATGGACTCTCTATTTCTTGATTTTTTGTATGCACTCCATATTAAGGAGTGGGTGTATATATATAGTACTCAGTAATTCAATAGAGTGGAGTCTATATAGATAAAGCATGGAACACATGTTTTACCTATTAGATGAGTCATAGTGAACTTAGAGTATATAGGTTATTCTTGGGATTAGGTTGAATCCAATGAAGGGGATTGCCTATGCATAGAATATGAATGGTCATAACAAATCGAGCTAGAAGGGTGGATGAGCATGTGACATCCATTTTGAATTAGGGGTGATGTATACTTTTTCCAAAGTGGTATAATTCACAATTGGTTGCACTATTACTTCATTTTATTACCTTTTAGCATACTAGTCTGGGATTTTCGTACACATAGAATATAGACACTTATGGAAAAGTTCTAGTTATGTAGGACACAACACCAACTCAGGATTGGCTAGTATTTTGAGGTTTCTAAACCAAATCTTCATCAAAGGGTAGGGCCATCTTACCATATGTGGTAGATGTGTGGGGGGCACAATTAGTTTGTGGATGGCAAAAAAGTGCTTGAGTGATGTTTCTCCTCTCAGTCGACGAGCCAAGATTTGAAGGGGGATTTCCTAGATTATTTGTATTTCTAGTGTCAATGAAGCTCAGATGAGCTATGTATGTTTCTTGTATCTATTTCTTTGAAGATGGAATATGTATTTTGTATCTAAATTATGAAATAATTTCTTTCAAAATATTGTACATTTCGTTGAAGGAAAAGAGAAAGATGAATTATTGCTATATCAATTATGCATATTATCTTGTTTTGAAAAGAAAATTTTTATCACTATGTGTTTGGAAATTAGTTTAAATTCACTTGTGGTAAAACATAGGAGAAATTTTAGAGTTGAGAAATGGGCATGTTACACACAGTATCAAAGCTACCAGGTTTAGCTCTAGAACCTATGTGCATCTAATATTTGGAAAATTATTGAGCCGAGATGGTGTGTATCAAGTTAACTGCAAGAAATTCAATAATTGAGAATCAGTGTTACCTAAGGGCCAAGAAGGAAAAGGAAGCCCTTGTTCGTACCATAGAGGGAACTAACTATGACAACGCCATCTGGATAAGTGATACCAAGACAATCAGCCACGCTCTATCACGAATTAGCCAAGAGAAGAGAAGGATGAGAAATGAAGCCAACTTCAACTATTTATCTTTTGTCTCACCAGAAAAATCAGACTCACTATCACTTTCTAGGGATATTCCCTTAAGATGTAGCATCAGTCTAGCTATGTTATTTAGAGACCCTCATGTTTTACCCATGGCTGAAATAATTGTCATAGCCTCAAGTGGCAAGCCAGATGGTTATGTACCTTAAAATTATGTATTAGAAGATACATCTGAGGGATGCTATCCTTTTTGGGATAGAGAAGAGCAAATAAGAGATGAACAAAAATCTGAGGGGTATACCCATTGAGCTATGTATCTAAGATTGAATCTGATGGATACACCCCTCTTGACTACTTGAATAGTCATTCAATGTAAATGAAAGGAAATTGAAATCCTTAAGATTAAATGAAAAGTTATTTTCTATATCAAAACTTGTGAGAAAAATAGAATTTCTTGTATGTGAATGTTTGCTCCTTTGAAAAAAATTTAATATATTAAGTAATCATGATAGGAGCTAATATAGATGAACCTTCAAGTATAATTTTTTCTTGAAAAGATGGTGAGAATGAGGACTAATATTGGAGAAAGTCAAGAAGTTTGACAAGGTCCAAATAATATTGAAACCAAGTTGGACCACATTTTGGCCTTCATGGATGAAACTAGGGCAAGGATAGAAAAAATTGAACAAGAAGTGAAAGGAAAAGAAAAAGAAGAGTAGGAAATTCCATTCGGTGAAGAGGAAGAAATACCTAATGAGGATGAAGGAGAGAAATCTCATGACCTTAACCAATCAATTCAACATAGGGAAGAAGAATCTCTATCCAAATCTGAAAGTAGCAAAAGAAAATGTGTAACAATTGAGTTGTCCAGGATATGAGAAAAGTTACCCCACCAAAATTTGAAGGAAGCATAGCGAAGATGAGGCTAAGGCTTGGTTAATTCAAATGGAAAAATATTTTGGAATTTCATAAACTATTTTGAGGTCACCAAAGTTGTTTGGGGTGTTTTCCAGTTAGTGAGAGAAGCTTCTAACTAGTGGATGAACAAAAATATGGAACTTGGTCTTAGTTCCCTAAATTTAACTTGGAATGAGTTTGTTGAAATATTTCAGAAAAGATGGCTATCCCAACTCTTTTATGACCAAAAGCTTACTGATTTCCAAAATTTGAAGCAATGTGATATGTCGATGAATGAATACTAAGAAAGGTTCACTTGTCTTTTGAAGTACATGCCAATGTACCAAAAGGATGAAAATTTTGAATTAGAAAGTTCATCATGGGGTTGAATAGCTCAATAGGTGGTGAAGTAGATGTACATGGTCCAACCAATATGGATCTAGTATATGAAAAGGCAACCAAGAAAAAGCAGAAGCTCAAAGCCATTTCAATCCACTGGGAGAATATGAATTGAAATAATTTTGGTGGGTCTCAAGTGAATTAGGTTCCAAAGAATTCTAATGGAGCACAAGATTCTCAAAGGCAAGGGGATAATGGATCTCATAGAGATTTTTGAGGAAATAACAACTTCAACAATGTTGGAGGAAATGTTAGTAATTCTGAGAAGACTGTGAAAAGGAAGGGACTAGTAAAAGGATGCTTTACTTATGGAGGGGATCATTATGATGCTCAATGCACCCAAAAACCCTTTAGGATCTCAAAGCGTGGAAATTATCTTCCTCCACAATGAACTGCATTCCAACAAAAGATCCATGCATCCTTGCACAATCGACAAGCTGAATATCAGGCCACACCAGTGGAGACTCCAAGTATTTTGTTTGGTAATACATATTTTGTACTTATTGATACTAGAGAAATAGAAAACTTTGTTTCACCTAGAGTAGCTAATCAAATATCTAGAAAATTTGGATTTATGGAAAAGTCTTGGGTTGTTGAGTATGCAAACCAGACTAGAGCAACGGTGAAGCAATGCTTGTTTGAAGCCAAGGTAGAACTTCCTAGTTTCTCAATTGAAGTAAACTTGAACATAGCACCCTTAGGATCTTATGATGTCATTCTAGGAATGAATTGGGTATGGAAATATATAGCCAAAGTAGATTGTCATTCCAAGGTAGTAGAGTGTCTAGATGATCTAGGAAATTGGGTGATGTTGCAAGGAACACCAAGAGAGATTAAGTTGCAACAGATTTTTGTCATGCAAATGCTTAGGGTGAAAAAGAAAGGTTGCCAACTATTTGCAGTTAAAATAGAAGAATCCAAGGAAGTCACTCCTCAAGATAATGTCATGGATTATGTACCATAAGATTCTCTTGAGATTGAAGAAGGAGAAATGGTGGAATATGGAGGAACGGATATGGAGAAATATCCAATTTTATGGAAATTTGTAGACGTATTTCCAGATGAGTTACTTGGATTACCTCCCAAGAGGGTATTTGATTTCTCCATTGACATTGTACCAAGATCTGAACCTATATCCAAGGTACCTTATAGAATGACTACTACAAAATTAATGGAACTCAAGGCACAATTGGAGGACTTGTTATCTAAGGGATTGATAAGACCCAATGTTTCACCCCAGGGATAGCCAATGATCTTTGTGAAGAAGAAGGATGGAACACTGTGCTTGTGTATTGATTATTAGATGCTTAACAAAGCTATGATAAAGAATAAGTACTCATTTCCACGTATTGATTATCTTTTTGATCAGATGCAAGGAGTGGTTGTGTTTTCAAAAATGTATTTGCAATTAGGTTACCATCAACTGAGAATCAAAGATGAAGACATTTTCAAGATTGCCTTTAGAACTAGATACAAGCATTATGAGTTCATAGTCCTAACTTTTAGACTTACTAATGCACCTATAGCATATATGAACCTGATGAACAATGTATTTAGGGATTGTTTGGATAGGTTTGATTTAGTATTCTTGGATGATATCTTAATTTATTCCAAGAATGAAGAGGAGCATTACAAACATTTAGAGATAGTTCTTCAACAGTTAAGAGAACATAAGTTGTATGGAAACTCTTTAAGTGTACTTTCTTTCAAAAGAAAGTACACTATCTGGGACACATAATTTCAGTTGAGGGAATTTCAGTGGATCCAGCTAAAATAAATTTGGTGCTAGAATGGCCAATACCTAAGAACGTACTAAAGGTTAGAAGTTTCATGGGTTTGGCAGGATACTATCAAAATTTTGTTGCAAACTTTTCCATGATAGCTTTTCATTTTACTTCATTACAAAGGAAAGGAAAGAAGTTTGAGTGGACGGAAAAAATTCAAGTAGCATTTGATCTACTCAAGGAGAAGTTGACTACGGCTCTGATATTGAAGATACTAGATCCAGAGGGTGACTTCACTGTCATCATGGATGTGTCAGGATAAGGGCTAGGTGGAGGACTAATGCAAGAAGGGTAGGTCATAGCTTATGAATCAAGAAATTTGAAGCCCTATGAAAAAAATTATGGATCACCTGATTTGGAGTTAGCAGCAATTTTCCATGCATCGCAGATGTGGAGACATTATTTGCTTGGAAAGCCATTTGAACTAAAGACTAATCACATGGTCTTAAGTATTTTTTTACCCAACCCAATCCAAATGCATGACAATGGAGATGGTTAGAGTTGGTATTTGATTATGACTTCAATATCAATTACATCAAGGGAAAAGAGAATCGGGTTGTTGATGCCCTAAGTCATAGAATGCATGTCACCTCAATGGTATCCATTCAAACTAACTTTAAGGGACAAGTATTGTAGAAATCTAAGGGTGACGAGTACTATGAGAAAATTAAGAAAGCACTCATGGATAATATGCAAGATGCAAGGTATGAAGGATTTCAATTTGAACCTAATGGATTACTAAGGTTTAAAGGAAGAATTTATGTCCCTAATTTTGAATAGTTGAGAAATCTGATGTGGAAAGAAGTGCATGAAGCACCATATTCTGGACACCCAGGTGTGACTAAGATGATGGTTGATGTGAAGCCATTATATTTCTGGAAAGGGATGAAAGGAGATGCTACTAGATTTGTGGAAAGATGCTTAGAATTTCAAAGGGTGAAAGTTGAACATCATCACCCAATAGGTATTTTGTATCCTCATGATGTTCCTGAGAGGAAGTGGCAAGTCATTAGTATGGACTTTGTGTAGGGTCTTCCTATGTCAAGGAATAAGCACAATGTCATAGCTCAAAAATTCGTTCAAGACGTGTTTAGATTACATGGGATTCCTAAGAAGATTATTTCAGACGGGAATGCTCGTGTGACATCTAGGTTTTGGAAAACCTTGTTTTCCTCACTTGGAACTCAATTGAATATAAGTTTTTCATATCATCCAGAGATGGATGGGAAAACTGGAAGGGTGAATCAAGTATTAGAAGACCTAATGAGAATGTATTGCATGGATTAACAATACAAGTGGAAAGATTACTTACCTTTAGTGGATTTTTCATATAAAAATTCCTATCATTTTGCGATTAAGATGGCTCCTTTTGAAGCATTGTATGGTCAAAAATGTTGAACTCCTATAAACTGGGATAAGCTTACTAGTTGAAGCCAATGATAGGCAGAAAAGCTATGCAGATTCTAAAAGAGTACCTAGAAAGTTTGTAGTAGGGGAAAAGGTGTTGTTGAGAGAAAAACCTCAAAAGAGTTCCATCAAGTTTGGGAAGTTATCCAAACAAGCTTCGCGATACGTAGGTCCATTTGAGGTTCTAGAGGAAGTAAATCCTATTGCTTACTGAATTGCATTGCCACCAGCTCTTGCTCGGATGCATAATGTCTTTCATGTCTCATACCTAAAGAAGTATATACCAGGTGACAATCATGTCATTGATTGGAATGCTTTACAGGTACAGGACCCAAGAGTGGTAACAATTGAAACTAGTAAGGTGCTTGAAATGTGTAAGCTTTGCTTACATAACAGAGAGGTTCTATAGTGAAAAGTCTAGTGGGACCAATACGCAAGAGATTCTGCTACTTGGGAAGACTATGTTGAAATAGAGCAAAAGTTTCCACATGTTTTACATGCTTTTGAGAGTTCTCAAAAATAATATTTATGTGTTATGTTTTATGCTTTATATCTATGTTTTCTACAAAAGATCATCAGGGATGATGATTCACAAGGGGGGATATGTTACACCTTGTTGTGTATTTACGTAGTTACTATTACCTAGATAGATGAAATACTTGCATATATGAGTGTGTTTGTAACTTTGATGGAAATAAATGTGATTGTACCTTGTTTGTATGAATCTTACGAAATATAATGAATAAATGGTTGATTCAAATTGATGTTATATATGTCTTAATTCTGACTATAGAATATATAATGCAAATGATTATTTTGTGATCAGTTGAATAACATTGCAAATATGCCAAGTTGGTTGCAAGTATAGGTTCACGCCTCCGGAAGGGAGGGGAAGTATCACTCAGGAGAAGAGTATTTGGTCTAGTAACCCTTAATGAGCCTAACTGATCTTTCACACGCTCACTTTTAGATAGGTCAAGTCAATTCAATATTTATGGGAAAAAGCTAAGATACCTTGGTTAGGTTTTTTGTGAACAAGGAGAGGTTTTGGTTGGATTATGAAAACATGCTTGATTTAAGTGTTTGAGTTTCTTTGTATTTATGAGTACTTCTTTATGAGTATAATCGATGAGATATATACATAGGATGTATATATACATACATATATGCATGCCTACGATGAACTCATACACATGAGTAAATACGTACATAAGTATACATAGATAGACGTATCTATGCATGCTTATGGATGGATTACCCATATGCATGGGAGCATCGAATGGACAAAGCGACATGTATATACATATATTTAGTGTATATATTTCAGTCAATGTTATTGTAATTGTGTATATTGAATTTTTTTAAGGTAATATACGATGAATATATATGTATATGTGTATATATTGATATACGTGTATGTATTGACGTGAAGGCAATGTCCATACAAGTATAATATATATATATAAATATACATATGTATATATATATACATGTGCGATATTAATTTGGAAATAAATGAATATAAGTTTACACATTCGAATATTGAATGACATATATTTATAATCGTATAAGTTAATATATATATACGTATATATGTATAATTGAAATATATATACTACACATATATATATTATTATTGATATATTATAATGTTTGAATAAGTGTTGATTATATATTAAGTGTTGATGTTTTAATGCACTTTGCATACTATGCATGATATAATGTATAGCACATATCTTAAATAATGTAAAGTGCAGCAATAATGTGTAGCACGCAAAGAGGCAACGTTGTAAACATTTCATAAGTGTTACCATGTTATGAAAAATGTATGCAACACTATAAGAGGCATGTAGAAAAGGTTATAAGGAGTAGTCAAAAGTATTGAAGGAAATTTCAAATGCATTTAAAATCTTTGGCTTAATCTTTTATTTGAAACACCAAATAACTGCATACCTTTAGAAGTATGTTAAAGAGCTATGTACAGTGATGGAAGCCAAATTGAATGGGAGAATAAGTCAATTAGAAGTTGGCATAAAAAGAGTCAACGTGTGTAATAATTTACCTTGCATTTCTAAATTGTATTCTTGTTGTCCATGAATAAAGCAACTTGTTGTGTAGTTTTTTTTATTCTTAAGTTTGTAAGTTGTCACCTTTTCTTCACTTTGCTGAGTTGAATCAATTGAACTGAGAAGTGTCGATTCTTTTACACTATTTCTAGCTTGTAGATGTTTTTTGTGTATAAATAGAGGCATTCTTTACCTCAAAGGGACATATATTTGCATTTTGTTGTTATTTTTTTGAGAGCTACTCTATTCTTCTGAGTTTTTGTGTGAGATTTTGAGAGAGGTTTCACAAGACTTTTATTGAGGGTATTTGGGAAGAGTGGGAGTGATTGTTGCTAAGTTGAAAGCTGATTTGAGGAGTCTAGGATTGGAAACTAGCTACTTCGAATTGGAGCTTTGCACTTACATGCATGTTAAATCTTACTCTTTTATGCTTTGATTGACTTTAGAATGGTTTTGTGAATTACTTATTTTTATTTGGAAAACGTAATATGTTTTTAGGGAAAGATTGTTTTCAACCTATGTGAAATTGAAAGTCACTTGTTGATTATAGTATGGAATCTCTATTTCTTGAGTGTTTGTGTGTACTCCATATTAAGGAGTGAGTGTATATATATAGTACTAAGTACTTCAATAGAGTGGAGTCCATATAACTAAAGCTAGATTTGATTTGGTAGATTATGGAACACATGTTTTACCTATTAGATGAGTCATAGTGAACTTAGAGTATATAGATTATTCTTGGGATTAGGTTGAATCCAATGAAGGGGATAGCAAATGCATAGAATATGAATGGTCATAACAAATTAAGCTATAATGGTGGATGAGTGTGTGACGTCCATTCTGAATTAGGGGTGATGAATGCTTTGGCCAAAGTGGTGTAATTTTCCACTGGTTACACTATTAGTTCATTGTGTTACCTTTTAGCATACTAGTCTAGGATTGT